>DWNE01005534.1:0-13891 GCA_018249875.1 Cecropterus toxeus | reverse complement strand
TCTGTGATAGACTTCATATAGAACCCCTGTTCTATATGAAGTTGCTTACAAATGTCCATGGGTGGCAGTAACCACTTCCCATCAGAAGGGCTGCTTGCTCGTTTGCTACATCTTATTTATAAATTAAAAGCTTTTTTGTTTCAAAATCATTTAACAATGGGTATATTCACAGACATCAATTTACTTTAATTGTAAGTGTACGTCTGACTTCTGTGCAATAAGTTTAAATGAGTTAAAGTTTTGTATGATCACTTTGTTAGTACTTCTAAGAAACAAACTAATTTCATTATATCAAGCGAGCAAAACACGGAAACGTAACAGCTTAAGTTTGGTAACACGTGTCGCTGTAACGCGTGACATGGCAATAGTACTTACACGTATTTGTTATAAGTTGTTTCTTTTTTGACGTCACAACGTCTTATAATTCGATGAAGCCGGCTGCACGCACCAAAAAACATGACTGATGCGGCGTTACCTCGCTCTGAGGCGTTCCTTTTAAGGCTTGAAGTACAAGCGAGAGCGCGGGACGAGCGACATAGAGGCACAATCGGCCTCCGCGTTCGACAGCGTCCGACATCTGTATCTCTCCTACTTGAGTCAGCGATGCGTCCGCGTGGACAGCTGCTATACAATAATACATTTACATGTTTTCATCCATACAAAATATTAAAATAGAAATGTTATTTTGAAAAATGCAATCATTGCATCCGTATTTTCTTATGACGGTGTCACGTTCATCTATAGTCAGTAAACCGACTTTACAAACATTTTTTTTTATAAGATTGAAGTAGCAAACGAGCACGCAGTCCACTTGATGGTAAGTGGTTACTGCCGCCCATGGACATCTGTAAGCTACTTCATAGAAAACAGCGGTTCCATCTGAATAAAGATGCATTGCTTTCAAGGACTGAGACGGTCGCCTCATACATAAGCGAGCCGGTAACCATACCCCTTCAACGAAACGATAGAATTACTTTACACTAGAAATAGGTGTGGCTGAGATACCTCCCCGGTCAAACTACAATGGTTCTATCTGGATTTTCACTTCAACCTTTATTTTATTGAGATTTCCCTTAAACAATTCGACGTCATGCCGTTTGACGTAATATCTGACGGCATAAAGTAATGTAAAAGTCAACCAAAAAGACGGAATAACTTTAGGCAAATTATATTGTCAAATAAAATTCGAAGTTTAGAAAATAAACCGTAAATTGAAATGTTTATCCTTTTTGTTTCAAAGTTTACGAATACCACGCTCACTCAGTAAGGATTATTGGACTTAACACACTTTTCAGAACTTTTTGTTCTATTTCTTTTCGTCTATTAGTAGTTAAAACTTTGAAATTACTTAATTTACTTTAAGTACTTCCTTTTTAGTAACCATTTACAAAGGTTAAAGGTATGTCGCTGTTTTCCTGAGCCGTTAATTCATGTGAAAAAACTCACTTGCAAGGTGGTAAACCAGCGTAGTTCGACCGGAGAGGCACCACCGCCACACCTATTTCTAGCGTGAAGCAGTTCAAGCGTTTCGGTTGAAAGATGTGTTAGTCGGCTCACTTGTATATGAGGCGACCATCTTAATCCTCGGGAGTAATCCTCGGGATAACACCCTTGTTTTGCATGAACTTGCGTCCATGGGCGGCAGTAACCACTTACCATCAAGTGGACCGCACACTCGTTTGCTACTTTAATCTGATAAAAAAATTATAATTTCAATACGCACAGCCAAGCGCTTATAGTACAGCTTTCCTGCACAAATCTCTTGAAATGTTTAGCTGATTTTTAACGCAGATGGATTGGATGTAAACTGAAAACGATCTGACTGCGAGAGAAAGAGGGTAATACATAATGTACAGCCCAAACGGCTTAACGGATTTTCTGACACGAGGTGAGAGAGATTGTGAATTTGTTTAGGTACTACGGATGTCATTGAATATGTAAAAAATAGTGACTTTAATCTCCTTTTTAGGGTTCCCCTACCGAAAAGAAAGCACGCCTTCTACACTCATAGCCCCACACTAGGATTTTCTCCTGTGTCGTGGGTGCCATGGATACACAAACACGAATACACAAAAACCCAAACCCAGAACAGAAATCTAAACTCAGCATTCATATTTCTGTCTGGCCGAGAATCGAACCCGGGACCCATTGCGCGTCAGACCGGTATGGTAACCGCTCGATCACGCGGGTCGTCAAAATGTTTGCGTCTTTTGTTCTAAACTGAGGCGAAAGCTAAAATAATATATTCGTATTTCATATGTGTATAGGCTTCATTATACCCATAAAACGGTGAGCCGATTTGAAGTAACGTTGCGAATATTAAGCTAAGTATCGCAACCATAAAACTCGTCTGAAATTTACTTTTCTTAAGAGGCAAGGTGAGATCGCTAAGCGTTGGCCTGATGTCTACGGATGAGAAACGAGCATCCCCTCCTGAAGGGGTGTATTGTAAACACAATTACCACCCCCTCCCCCGGGGGCAACAAATGGCGGCTAAACGACCCATTCGCCTGTGATTTGTTAGCAATATGCTTGAGATTTGGAATAGAAATGCCTCTTAAACTCATTCTTGTGTTTGGATTCGATTTAAAAGTGTTTGGCGAGGTTCTCTAATAAATATGGTTAAGACAGTTAGTTGTGGAAGCGCATGGACTCTTATTGGTATCATAGTGCAGAATGTACATACATTGTAGACATTTATAGCTGTAGTTGTACGTACTAAGTTTGCAGACATTTATAGATTTAGTTGTGCTGTATAGTACACGATTGAAGATTACTTTTGGGTATGCTACGAACATAAGCAATGTTATGTTGTCAATTTGTAATGAATGAGACAACATCAATGTAGTAAAGTAAGTTCTTGTTGAATATTTTTTACAAGTCAATGAAACAAGTTTATTAAACAGCATGCGTGGTTTATCAAACTGTAAGCAACTTTATAAATAACAGTGATTTTATCAGAAGTCAATCACAGGTGCGTTGCTATTCCCGCGGACTAAGAAGATCGCGTCATATAAAAGTGAACCGGTAACCTCAAATTTTGATATGTTTTGTGAATTTTGTGACAGTGGTCTGAAGTCAATCACGTGCATTGCTACGGCTGAGGACAAAGATAGTTGCCTCAAATGACAATAACCAGGCAACCAAAACCTTGCAAGGAAACGCAAAAACTGCTTTACGCTAAAAATAGGGATAATAAGAGTATAAATAGGTGGAATCCTAGGTCCAAACCACACTCGTTCTTGAAAAAAATGTTTCATACATGATTGATCAGGATTCAATGATGATGTCCCCGATACCGTAGCCAAAATATTCCTAAGTATATGTATGTCTGGCCTACGTTGCCAAGACGTCTCTAATTCTGTAATTCCAGACCTACAGCATTCAAACGATTTTGTATTTTTATCCAACTGCATAGGTAGGAGGGTAAAATAATGATTTTCGGGCGTATGGATGTATGTCCTTTGAGACGCGCTACAGCCCAAACGGCTTGTCGTATTATAACATACTAGTCGACCAAGCTATCTAGACGAACGGGAGGAATGCGGTCTCCCTTCCCCGGTCCCGTCTCATGCCCCGCACTCGTCCTAGTACCGTTCGCACCTAAACTCCCTAATCTATTATGATTTACTATTAATTAAATAAATAAACGAAATCAATTTGTTTGTACTCATCAGTTCCTGTTACAATGATAACCTAAATATGTAAAAAAACGTTGTTAACGTTAAATGTTAAGTATAAATTATTAAGACAGAAATTTATTAAAATTTACGTTTCATTGAAATCAACATTTCACAAAAAATCATTATTGCTATTGTATTTTGTCATCAGTACTTGCATTCTTGCGAGTGACGTCACGTTTGACATTCGTCTAGTTTATAATATTACTAGTCGTGGTCGACTAGTAATATTATAAAGCAGTAGAGTTTATTTGGTTAAACGCGCTAATTACAGGAACTACTGGTACGAATTGAAAAATTATTTTTGTGTTGAATAGTAAATTTATTGTGGAAGGCTGTAGGCTATATATAACATCACGATATGTTTCTTTGTTTTAATAGATTGTTCTCTAATAAACGCGGATGAAAATGCGTGGCACAGCTAGTATAAGATAAAATGTTCGCGCACCAACCGCGTAACATACTTAAGGAAAGATGCGTTTCTATTCTTGAAATACTTAATTGTAGCGTTTTAAGTATTCAGGAATGGAAACGTTGGAAGGAACAGACAAGCATGCAGTTCTACTAATGTTAAGTATTTACCTATTGAAATCTGCAAGCAACATCATGCAGAACAGAGGTTCTATCTGAAATCAATTCACATGAAGTTTCATCACACTCATTTGAGTGTATTGACGTAGTATAAAATACATTGACGTAGTATAAAAGTTCATATGTCTTAGGAAGTTACGCCTCCTCCTTCCTGGTTGGAAGGCGACCTGTGCTCCTTTGGCCTAAACGTGGTCGCCACTCGAGGATCAGTCGTTTGAGCCATGTGGCCCAAACTGTCAGTGTTAAAATAATGTAAATAAGACGTAAAATAAATCATCAACGTAAAATCAATCAACACGGCCGCACAAGTCATGCCCATAGAGATGTCAAAATTTTTTTCAAAACATAGTAGTCTACTACTCAGACGTAATGATATATAATTTTATATCTCATACACGAAGCTTAGACGATCTTTGCGTCTCAGACCACAAAAGCAATCTTACTAGGAATTTTCCGCATCCACAAAACGGTCTAGAAGCTGACATCACAATTTCGGCACGCGCAATAAAAACCGCCTAAAAGCTAACATCGTAAGCAAAAAATACCAAATAAGTATTTTTGCATAATAATTATTAATCATATCAATGTTATAAAAGCGAAAGTTTGTGAGGATATGTGTGTATGTTACTCTTTAAACATTAAACTACTGATCAGATTTTGCTGAAATTCGGTACACAGACATTTTATTATCTAGATAAACACATAGGATACTCATTAGCGTAGTAAACACCACCAAAATGGGTGGAGAAACAAGCTAGTTTAATGTAATATGCAACAATTTCTATAATTCAACTGAATTATAACAATCCGTGCATATTATTTTAATTACTTGTTGTTCGACGCGGTTTCGGTAATATTAAAATGTAATAACTTTTTAGAGCTGTAAGAGAGTTATTAATGTTACATCAAGATGTAAGCTTTAAATATTATGTCAATTAGTTAAAATATTTTCAATAGTTTTATTTTAATAATGCGAAATAAAGACAAGCCGAACTTTCTTTTCTCATATATGTATAGACTAGCACATTATATAACATACTAACGTGACTGTATGGGAAGAGTGTGCTTTGTAATAGATTAATTTTGCAAAAATATATCCAAACACTAGAATCTCAAAATTTTTGGTCAAAAAACAAGAAATAATTTGACGTCATTAAAAGCTGGTTATTAAATTATTTAAGGTTTTCATTTAGAATTTTAAGAAGTTACGTTTAAATCATAATTATAATACTTTATTGTAAAAAATATAACAAATAAACGTTAAATACCTTTTGTAAGAACCATAAGCACAAAATTGTCAATTATTTAAAATAATATATTATCGTTTCAGAAAGAACTTAAAACTTACGAGATCCATTGGTAAATAGCAGATACGGTGAGCTCTCCCTTCTCCCGGAGCGCTCGTTCAATGAGCTCTGGATACGTGTACGGCGGTTTCTTCGCTGGCGGTGGAGAATCAGGAATCTTTATCTGGACCTCATCATCAGGAACCTTTACATTCACGAACTGGTCCAGCCTGAAGTTGAGGAGCCACGCGAGACTCGCGCAGTCATTGTCGTCGTCTTGCTTCGATTTTCGTCTACGGTTTTTGGTTTTATCAACCGACCTGCTAGCCGCCATGACTGTCACGCACTGCAGTGAAGTTTAGTTTTCATGGCGCACGTACCAACCAGTGCTATCTCGACTCCGACCCTATGTAACCTTTGATGACTATGATACCGGTGAATTACCGGTGGGGTCTTTTATCACAATATTGAAATAAATAATAGTCCGTTAAAGATTTTGTAATATAATGTTTTATTTAAAAAATAATAATTTTCTTAAAATATAATAAAGTTGTTTCATTTTTAATCTGTGTCAAAAAATAACTTTAATAGATTTTCAATGTCACGAAAATCTTAAATGTCTTTTTTGACAGCTCATCTATATCTGTCAAAAGCTAAATAATGACGTAGATATTAAACGAATGTCAATTGAAAATCGTTATCGAATGAGGTTGAATTTATAGCAAAGTTTAATTGAATGTATCTCTCATAATTTATTAAATTTAGCATGGCCAACTAGATACTGCTCATTTGCTTAAAAAATGACTTAAGATAATTACATATTAAAGAAATGATTATTATAGAATTTTAAGTTACCTTTGTTTTAAATTTAAGTATAACTTACACAATCTATGGTTATTTATACATAAGCAAAATAATTTAAAAACTTCGCGGGTAAAATATTATGAGTAGTTCACAAGCGGTGAAATTTAAACCTTTAGAAAACTTGGTGTCAATGAGACGTCTGTAGGTACATAGTAGATATTAAAATGTGCCTACTTACGTGGAACTCGTAATTATGTTATCTTCATCGGAACCACATCCATAATTCATTTAATGCATTTTCATAATTATAATGATATTCTGTCTTAATCTAATCTCGTGTACACAAAATACATTTTGAAGTCGTTCCTGTCTTTCATTTATCCATTCGCCTAATAAATCTCCTTCGCGGATAAATTATCATTTTTGCCTCACACTCTCTTACGATCGAAATGTTATAGACGTATATCTTTGTCTCTTTTTGTATTATATCAAAATACAAATGAAGGAACTCTTAAATTATTTTAATTGAAAAAATCATAAGAGAAGATATTAAATATTTAAAAATTGTACAGCCTATCACTATGAGAACTGAGACAATTTCAATGATATGATACAAGTTACATGTAAAGCTGTTTGGGCTGTGGAGCATAACAACGAAATGAACGTACATGCACACAAAAATACTAAAGTACGTTCGAAAAACATTATCTCCCTTTTGATTCCGTCGGGGAAATATATAAAAAAAATAGAAATAAAGTTGTACCACTCATGCCTATTCAAAACCATCAAATACGATCACCTCGATAATTCCATTCTGTTCGCTTATATTCGTAAATATATATATATATATTCAATATCCGTTCTCCTATCACTATAAAAGCGTAATATTTTTCCTTATGCTAATAATACATGCATTTGATACTTCGCTTACATTTTATGCTTTTGAAAATAGTATATTTAAACGACTATGCTCACTCATGTAGGACCTTAAGAGCAAATAAGTTGTGGAACGAATCAGGCGACAGCTCGGCCACGTCTATTTCTGTTTAATAATAGCAGTGTTACGCGCTTCTGTGTACTGTCCAAGAGGCCACAGAGAGAGAGAGAGTTGACCACAGGCCATAAGCAGTAGTGGTCATTTAGCATCTGGTGAACTTTACGTTCGTTTGCTACTTCTGTAATATAAAAAAAGAAATTCAAGGGTTCTAGCTTCAATGCCTGATAGGCAGACACTGAAATGATGTGTTTAGATTTCAGTGGACTTAAGTGGACTCGTGGAGGCACGTAGAAAAAACCTTACATGGTGAATAACTAAATTTCGAGCTACTCAACCTAGTTACCAGACGAAATAAAGAGGAACATAAGAAAGAAGACGGATATAAAGAAATTGTTTCAGTCGATAGTAGTGAACACACCAAATCACATAAATTAAAATGCTGGAGTAATATTTCATAATAAAATAAAAACCGCAACAAATAACCTATATATAACAATATCAATATATAAATTACAATTAAATATTGATTATTCTATAAATAAACTACATAATGGTGAGACAAACAGACGATTTAATCATAAGTAAGTCACAACAGGGCACGTTTCTCTATAGAACCCTAAACGTTCAGCTATTAAACATTGTTGCTACAAGCACAAGCGCTAAGCGAATTTTGCCAATTTCGCTAAAATTACAGCGAATTTACCTTGACTTCTAAGATTGAATACATACATTAGCTAGTAACGTTCAATATTGACGCTTGCAGCGTTAAGCGAATGTTTTGGCCGTGCGGATACATTTGTCTTTAATGGTCATCGCTGCCGCCTGTAGCGTAGTGCAATTAACGCTTAAAACGAATATTTCATGGCCTTGGGTAAAGCTGTCCGAATGAAAGTAGATTACAACGTGTTACAAATCAATGCGCTAACGTTCATCATCGGTAAATCCGCGGAATCCGTGAAATCCGCGCGCCGGTTGCAAATTGGAAAAGTAATTGAATTTAAAAATGTCCGTGGCCGAGCCAATGTGGTAATTCAATAACCTCGGTGTTTTATCGAATGACCGATTTTGAATTGTTGAAGTTTTAGGCTGCATATCTGAAACACTGTTGTCCTACTGGGCATTGACTACCCTCGTGGCGGAGCGGTCACCATACTAGTCTGACGCGTAGTGGGTCCCGAGTTCGATTCCCGATCAGACAGAACTATAAATGATGAGTTTAGATTTATGTTCTGGGTCTGGGTGTTTGTGTATTTGTTGTTGTGTGTCTATGATACCCACGAAACAGGAGAAAATCCTATGAGTGTAGAAAGCGTGTTTTTTATTGATCTTTTCCAAAATAAAAAAAAAATACTTGAACATCAGTCATCACGATATAATTGGAACTTGAAGATGGTAGAATCCTTTGTGATTTAACCGCGGTTGCTCCTGCCTCGCCTCATATATAAGTGAGCTTGCAACCACAACCTTCCACCAAAACACAATACAGCTTGACGCTTGAAAAATGTGCTACCTCCTCGGTCAAACTACACTACTTCTACCACTTGGCAAGTAGAAAAAAAACACGTATTCGAATATGGTAAATCTTTAGCTACTGAAAAGCAGCTAAATCCTTGCTCATCGACACTAAAATAGCTAATGTGTGGTGCTCTTATTTCAACAAAAAAAAATACAGACGAATTGAGTACCTCCTCCTTTTTGGAAGTCGGTTAAAAACAGAAAGCATTACAATATAGTATGTGACATTAGAAATAAACTGAGCAACGGACCGAAGGCTAATGCAAAATTGATTGACAGTATATTTACATAGAAAAGTAATATTAACATGATATTTTAGCAACATGCTGCACCCACTCCTGTATAGAAACCTCAGAATATGGAAGCAGATACGGTGGATATAAATTCAAGTGATCTCAGTGAAGAGGCGGTAAGGCGCAGCGATCATTAAGCGCAGCAGACTCCCTGTACTCAATTGCGGCTTATAGAATTATACGGATAACTTATCGTCTCATATTATACGTAATGTCGTAAGTATATTGTATAATAACTGTTTATTCACGCATATTGTACTTATGTTTAATTTATTTCAAAAGAAAAATGTCATATGAGAACAATATTCAAGTAAATTTGTATAGTAGTAAACATTGTTGTTGTAATGCTCCAACAACAATTTTTTTTCTAAAGAAACAAATATTTATAATATTTTTATCAGAGTAAAGTAGCAATGAATGCAGTGCATCTGATGGTAAGGATGGTAAGGTATAACTACCCATGGATATCTTTAAAATATAAAATTTTGGTACATTTGGACAAAAAAATTTTGAACTGAAATAATCCAAAAAATAATTTTCATCAAGCAAACCAAAACACTTTTGACTTTAATATACACATCCAATAACCGACATCATTTATTTGTTTTGATATACGAGTAAATACGAGTATACTACGATGAAACTCACTAACTGACATTTATAATTTCGATATTGCATGTTAGATTAAACTCTCATATAACTTCTAGTTTCAGTTGCGGCTAATCGGTATTTTTTTGCTATCATAAAATATAACATGACATTTTTGAAAAATATTTTTGAGAGAGTAATGGTTGAAGCCATCGGTAAAAAACGTATGACATTTTCGATAATTGTATTATCGTATACTATAATTATACGAACGTCTAACTAAAAGTAGGGCACGTCCACATCCATCAGCCTTTAGAAGGTCCACGGCTGGTCGTATTAACGGCACAACTCCAACCTGTCCTGTGTCTTCTGAATCCAACGGTTTCCCGTTATTTTCTTTAGCTCAATGGTCAACCTGGTCAGAGGGCGAACTGTGCTTCTTTTGCCTAAACGCAGTCACCACTGGAGGAACTTTTTTCTCATCGATTATTTATCGATCCTCAAGAGATTTTTTACGTAGTACCTCGTAATTCCCAGAACGCAACCCAGCCGCAGATTCTTCGAGTAACCTTCCTCTCAAAGTTGGACTTACCTATCTGGATCGTTTAGTTAAATATCGTCGTAGTCGTGTCGATTACGTACATCTGCCTAATAAGAAGTAGCAATGATAAGCGATCTTTTCTGGTTTCTGTGTCTTACTTATTCGGAAAATTCAGGGGGCGTAAAATCTCACTCGAACTTGGGGTTCATCAGAGGTCTGCAAATTACTTACTGCAACTACTTCTGTAATATATACAAATAAGACTTTAAACAGTTAAAACCGAAAAAATCACACACACAAAAATATTTTGTGTGTGTATCTTATGAATAACCTTCGCAAAGGCTAACCTGCAAATTGTTGTACTGTTACAGATTATCTTCTTCACATAGGGTATCAAACACATGATATGTCTAACTGAAAGCCAAATTATACATAAAAATAGTACAAATAAATATTTAAAAAGCAACGATTAATATAACAGCAAACGGTTGCACTACTATCGTGAACGTAACGGAAAGGAATGCGAAATCGCAACGGAATCCAATTTTAATTCGATCATGGATACCGCGTTCGACAGCAATTCAATTGATTCCAAAAAGACTCAGTTTAACTGAAGTCTCTTTGTGTCTATCGATGTTTCTATTTACCATTTGCAGTTCGCAAATGGTGGATCGTTTTAATGAAATTCATTTGGCGTTTAAACTGTTTAAAGTGAATAGCTTAGAATAGTCCATTTTTAAGTCGCTTCTATATATATTTTAATATAGGTACTACGAATTTATTATATGTTTGTAAAATAACTTGGTTAGAGTCCTTTAACATAACTCATCTATATCAATTAAAATCGAATATTTCTCTTGTACGAATAAAAGTACAAACTTATAAAATTACAAATACTAGGTACAACTCCTTATATTCTGATGTAAGATATTCTAAATCTGCCTAAAGATATTAATTATGACATTTTATAATATTTTATTATATTTGAATTATTTTGTATATTTGTGGAATCCAGTGATTAGTCATTTAAATTACACATAGTGCAGAGTTTGATGCGTAAGGGCGCAGTTAGTCTCGTGTCGTGATATGGAACCAAAAAAAGCGAACTAGACGTAGTGTAGATAGTAATAATCTATTAATATTCCACTACTACTTCACAAGCACTGTCAACGGTTTCTCTCTACCATCGCAGTTTCAGTGTGACCGCAATCCATATAAGAGGGTCGAAATATCAGCAAAAAGAAATTAAAAAACCGCATATCGCTACCGCTTATATAATGAAATATATAAATTCCGCGACAATCTAATTTAAAATCATATAATATGGTTTAAAGTTTTATCACAACTATTATTTTGTATATAAATAATAAGATTTGTTATTAATACAAAGAAATACTATGGAAAGCCAACATTTAAATTCTAGCACCTGAATCGTGCCGTGAACGTAACGGAAAAGAATGCGGAGTCGCAACGAAATCCAATTTTAATTCGAACACGGATACCGCGTTCAATCGTTACAATTCAATTGATTCCAAAAAGAGTTTCAATTTAATCGAAGTCTCTTTGTTGCTTCGATGATTCTATTTAGCATTTCCAATAGTTTTCAATGCGGTTCGATCAGCGGTTTTGTTTTAATTAAATTGGTTTTTCTAAGGTCTGATTGGTTGGGACTGATGTCTGTAGAATAATTGTAGTTTTTAAACAGACCTTATCGAAGACTTCCAGTCGCATTAAAATCTCCAACGGATTCTTTTCTCTTATGAAAATGAACTTGCGGTGATCTGATAGTGTTAATGCTTACTGTCTCCGATGGAAATCTTAAATCAACTCAAAATAGAACTGAAGTTTTGACTTCAGTCAATTTTAGATAGACCATAATTAGGTTACCACACCTTTATACCAAAATACCCAACAGTTCATAAAACATTCATAGTTTTTTTTTATATATATCTATATATTACCAGTGCTTCGCTATGACAAAACATTAGGTTTTACTCGCTAACGGTTGAAGGATGGAAAGTGGACCGAATAGAAACTTAAATGTTAACCTGGTATATGACATCAAAAGTTTACTATTTTTTTGCGTTCTCTTTTCATTTAAACTAGAAAAATATGAGTCTGAAATCAAATGTGACTTCTCTAATATGGTAGCACTTTTTAAATAGCAAAAAATATCGAAATCAAAATTAGCCTTTAGCCTGACCAGGTATATAATTTACATGAAATTATGACTACATAACGGCATAATTTCATGTAAATCAAACTAGTAGTTCTTCCGTGATTAAACAACACGCAAATACACACCATCTCATTTTTAATACCAATATAGATAATATAGATAGTAGTAGCAAACGAACGTAACCATTAAAAAAAGGAAAAATAAAAATAAACTGATAAATAAATTAAAATAAATTATGATCCTTTTAATTTATCAATTCAAAGGATCAGAATCCTACATGAGATCACCCAAAGATGTATTGCTAGTTTTGAGGACTAAGTAGAAAGGCAAATGTAAAGTCTAGAAATGTATCCATTGCTACATCCTTCAAACCTCAACACAACACACTTAGTATAGTTTTTATTATGCAAAAACAGGTATGATATTGATGTCTCCACAACCGAATCAAGAACCTTTAAACGACAGTGGTTTCCCTTCACTTAAAATACGGGCGCGTTTACTACCTTAATCTTTACTCTATAAGTGTATTTGGCATGCCAAACAACCAAATACTACGTCTCTTGAACACAACTATCACAAGATATCGAATCGTAGACATATTTACCGAAACTACACAGTAGTCAGCAACAGCTCTAGGACATATCCAATTCGATACGACAGCAAATATCTCCGTGTACCCAGTATTCCTCTATAATTGTTTTCTGATTCAGCTTCTATTTGTTCTGCTCTCCGTGTACCAGGTAGCGACAATATTGAGCTGGATTTGTATACATAGTGTGCAATTTTATACATTACTGTGTACAAAATGTATACAGTGTAAATATGTTACATTATTATCTAACAAGTAACATTGAATGTTTTTTGTTCATAACGATACATTTAAATTGACGCTTTTTATGAATTTTGGTGAAAATAGTCAAGTAAAAGTTATAATATATATAATATTATACATATAATATTTTTACTTGATACCCATATTGCCCTGATAATAAAAAAATCGTCGCTCCGCCTCCTTTTTCCCCTATTTGCAGATGCAATTTTGAAAAATTGCCTATATCACTTTCCAAACTGAGACTATTCTAATGATATGTCATATGTCACAATCTGCAAAGCCGTTTAGGCTGCAGCGCACACCTAAGAAATGATCAACCTTACAAACAAATAAACATACATACGCTCGAAAAACATTACCCTTCTTATGACGCAGTCGGGTAAAAAGATAAGCAACACTCAAACACACAACACTTACACACTCACAATATACTTATCTTTACCAGGTGGTAGAACTAATGTAGTTAGACCGGGGAAGTACCACCGCCACACCTATTTTTAGCGTAAAGCAGTTCTTGCGTTTCGGTGGATGGGTGTGGTTGCTGGCTCACTTTTATATGAGGCGACCATGTCAGTCCTCGGGAGT
>DWNE01005533.1:0-13892 GCA_018249875.1 Cecropterus toxeus | reverse complement strand
GCTTCGTTCACACCCACAATGAAGGACAATAGCCCAGACCGCTCTAAGAGGCCGCTTGATGATTCGATTTATATATATATTTAGATTGTTCTATTTACTAGCTTTAATTTGATACCCATATTATCGTAATAGTAAAGAAAATCCTTTTTCTTCTATTTCCAGGCACCATTTAAAAAGAAATAGACTATATCACTATGCAAACTGAGACGATTCTAATGATATGTCATACGTCCAATCCGTCTAACCGTATGGGCTGTGCGTGCCAAAGAAATAGACATACATACAAACAACATGCATACATACATACATACGCTCGAAAAACGAAAAACAGGTTAAAATGGAACCCTATTACTAAGACTACGCTGTCCGTCTGTCTGGCTGTCTGTCTCCAGGTTGTATCTCATGAACCGTGATAGCTAGACAGTTGAAATTTTCACAGACGATGTACCCTTCGTGCGCGATTCCGACTCGAACTTGGTCGATCTGGGGGCACGGTAGTGCCCCCACCAAGTCGAGCGCGAAGCATGCACTGCCGTACCATCCTTCACTGGAACCATTTCGCCGCATTTTCAGGCCTCTATTTGAGAACCTCTGGATAAGACCAGAACGCTGAAATTATCGTCATCTAGTAAGCTATATACATACTTAAAATCCAAAATTTCAAGTCTGTAGGTCATTTAGTTTCGAAGTTAAGCGAAAGCAAAGCCAACTCACACAACATTAACTAAAATAAAGAAATCGCTGTACGGAGCCTTAGACTAGGCACGACTTTGTCTAGATTTCATTACTTTTTAGAGATAAACAAGTAGCTCCATCGAGACTTGGTTAGTTTTTTACAGAATATTTTTGGTGGGATTCATTTACCTGATCAACTTATAGCCTACTTTTGTTTCGATATTTTGCACTATTTAAAGATAGTGACTTTTTTATCTCTTATTCAGCTAATGTACTATAATTTAAATGGTCACATTGCCCTTCCATATAAACATTGAATAGTTTCAATTAGTTCCTTATCGATTCTATTTATAAGTCGGCAGTCTGCACTTGTAATTATCGGCAGGATGCAACCCAAGCGCCGGTGAAGTCATCTCAGGCCTAGAATGCCTGTAAAGTAGGTAAATTGGACGGAAACCTTAGACGGAAATGAGGAAGTTGTATACATAAATGAGGAACAATTGTATACATATGAAAGTTAGGAGAAATGTATAGATTTTTTTGTAGATAGTTGCGGGATCTATAATTTTTAGGGTTCCGTGCCCAAAGGGTAAAAACGCTATTACTAAGACTTCGCTGTCCGTCCGTCCGTTTTTCTGTCTGTCTGTCACCAGGCTGTCTTATAAACTGTGATGGCTAGTCAGTTGAAATTTTCACAGATTATGTATTTCTGTTGCCGCTATAACAACAAAAACAGAATAAAATAATTAATTAAGGGTGGCTCCCATACAATAAAGGTGTTATTTTGCTGTTTTGTATAGATCATGGTATGGAACCCTTCGGGCGCGAGTCCGACTCGCACTTTCCATTTGTGACTTTTGATCTTAAATATTTTTTTTTGCAGATGTGAGATTGATGTAGTCTCTTCATCATTTCATTTAAAATGGTGTTCTGCGTGACGACATCAGCCGACAAATTACATATTTGTAGGTTTTTCGTTTCTATCATGCAAGAAAAGTATGAAAATAAAATAGGATACATTTTGGTATCAGACCAAAATGTATCCTATTTTATTTTCATACTTTTCTTTTAACTTATTTGAGTAATGCTATTCGGGACGCAAATCTTTTGAGATATAAATAACGAGTAGATTGGCTGTACTTATGTAAAATAGAACCAATATTTACTGATAATAAAATATTATAGGTTTCGAAGCGTGCTCATAACAAATTGGTCCGCAGATGAAGTCATAAATTGACATCGGGCCTGTTCATTCAAGCGGATGAAGTTCGTTCACTTTGTTCACTGAAGGAGTCATGGGAATGAGTAACAATGGGTCATTATGTTCTAATTGTTTGCTCTCATGGGATATGATGCAAAATTTCACTATTGTCTATAAATTGATATGAATTATAGTTTTTACGCGACTGTGCTACACGGAGGGTAATGTTTTTTGAGCCTTTATATTGTAGTTATAGCGTGAAGTTTGAAACACGGCCTCTCAATCAAAGTTCCAGGTTTCTATTTCCAAGTACGCACTACAAAATTTTCGAAAGTGATGTACGTATTAAAAATGTCAGAACGTGAAATTATTGGGAATATGGTTCAGCAATAGCGTAGTGAAAAACAATTAATTAAATTCTGTCTCTCACTCCGAGGGTCCAAGGTTTGAAGCCGTACAAGTGATTTTTCAATGATGTACGTTTTAGAAATTAATTATCACTGCTTTGTCTCTCAATCCGAGGGTAGGTATCAGGTTTAAGCCGTACAACAGATTTTTGTATAAATGATGTACGTTTTGGAAATTAATTATCACTGCTTTGTCTCTCAATCCGAGGGTAGGTATCAGGTTTAAGCCGTACAACAGATTTTTGTTTAAGTGATGTACGTTTTGGAAATTAATTATCACTGTACGGTGAAGTAAAACGCGAGGAAACGTATAAACCATAGAGTTCTCTTATTTTTTATTAAAGGGGCGTGAAGTCTTCCAACACTCTATTGGCCCGCGAGGTGGACTATGGGCTAAAGCCCTCATTCTGAGGAGAGACCTGAGGTGGGACAATAATAGGTTGTTGGTGTATGTATGTTCATTTTAATGACATGCTCTGCAGCCCAAATGGCATTTTGGATAACATATGGTGTCGTTGGATTCGTCTTATTAAAGGAGTGACATACTCGGGGACAAAGAAAAAACGCAGAAAAAACTTACAAAGTTATCCCTTTCACCACATGCAGAACCTTTTAGTTTTTAATTTCTGGCGACAATGGCCACTTACCATCAGATGAACTTGTTTTCGTATTTTTGATTTGTTTTTTTTGCGATTTCTATTTCATATATTATAATACATATTGTAAGACGCCTTCTTTTAACACTACCATTGAACAGTTGTTAATTTTCATTTCTTGTATGCACACGCAATCTTTACGTACAGTTCGAATTCGCAATGTTCCCTCAAATCTCGTGCCATCATTCTAGTTCGTCTGGTAACTAGGCCAGGTGTAACATCCGGTGCCTTTCGGTTATTTGCGGTCCGCCCTTCAGCACGGAGCTGTCGAACGCGGAAGGTCGTTGTTTTACTACTTCTATTTTATATTAATAGCATCGTTTAGACGCATTGTAGTCACTAGTAACTAAAAGATGCTCTGGAAGCTAGGAACTGCATAAGATGTATCAGTTGAGGTAGGATCTGTCCGATTTTTCCTTGAGTAGGGATTACAGAGGATAATTTTTATATAATTGAAGTAGTAACCGAGCAAGCTGTCCACCTGGTAGCAAATCAATACTGCACATCTCTAAGCAGCGTTGTGCTAGTCCCGAGATTTAAGATGGTTACCTCATGTATAAATGAGCCGGAAACTACACCCTTCAACAAAATCACAAGCTTCTGGCGCTAGATATAGGTCTGGCGGTGGTACTTCCCCGGTCCGTACTCCTTATCTAACAAAACGTGGAAGGCCAGGACTCCAGTTTTAGCTGGGTCTGTAACCGGCTCTCTCCCTAGCAAAGGTATCCCTCCTTTCCAGCCTCGTCGCTAAAACTCTGTTAAGGTGTAAAGGCCAATAGTAAAATGCCACAAAAACCTCCCCGCGCGAACTACGCTGCTTCTATTACCTGGTAAAATTTATAAACAAGTACTAAACACGGTTGTAAATTGGATATGCTCCTTATGCATATGCGGGTGTGACATATCATACTCGTACATGAGGGTGAGTGCATGATGACGCATACATAATCCGTCTGTCTGAGAACTCATTAATTTCGAGTTAAACACTTATGTTTCAAGCTCGCCGGTTGGGTGTATTTATTTTGTTGTTTTTAGGCAGTTCTTTGTATGCGCGAGTATTATTACTAGCTTTGTTTAACTAACCGTTACTTTTTTAGTTTATTTTATTATATGGAAGTAGAGTATTTATGCAGATGGTAAATGTCTACTGCCGTCCATGGACATAGGTAATCTCAGGTACGTTTTGATTCGACCGGGGAGGTACCACCGTCGCATCTATTTGTATTGTGCAGTTCTTGTGTTTCGGTGGAAGGATGTGGTTGCCAGCTCCCTTGTATTTGAGGCGAACAACCTAGTCCTTGGGAGTGGAAACGCATATGTGGTCGACTTCAGCTAGAATCCCTGCTATATAAGAAGTTGCTTATGTCCATGGGCGGCAGTGACCACTTACCATCAGTTGGACTGCATGCTCGCTTGCTACTTGATTTGTATGAAAAATACTATAAAACAAATACATTATCCGTTTTATTTATGAAAATTTAGAGCAATGGAGCAGATAGAGGTTAATGATACTAAATGTCTGGAACACTGGGACGCGCTGTCGATATATAGCAATTGGTCACGTATCGAAACTAGCACAAAGTTTTTGATGCTTCGGCTTTATTGTGAAAATAATGTGGCGTTAAATTATTCTATAACCGTAATATCGGTGATGCCATACTGTTTCTATTTTTGTGGAAGTTTGTGTATGGATTTCACGTTTCTTTTAAGTAGGAAGTTGTAAAAACTGACTTTCCGATTACATACCAAAGGGTATTCCATATTGATGAAACAAATCTGTAAAATTGACCTATTTCTACTTGGAGTTAGGGTATCCAAAAAGAGGATGTCCTCTTTTACCAAGATTTGTCCTTTCGGCCTTCAGAACATACTTTAAGTCCACTTTTTGATGCTGATCTATACTGCATGGAGCAAAGAGAAGAAAAGAGTAAATGTGCAATCAGTTATATATTTAATTCTCACTCAGTAGAACTTTAAAAACATTTATTTGTTAAAAAAACATAGTCCTTGCAAAAATTTACAGTACAAGTAGGTAAATATGATTAAAATAAAGTCGATGAAATTTATTAATTTGTAAATGACCTCCATTTTTACAGAAAATCCTCCTTTTAAGACCAATCGGTCCTCCTTTATCAAATTATCAATTCTACTCTCTCATATTTTTAGAAACTCTACTCGGAGTGTAGTTGTACCTTGCTAAATACCTGAGGGTATCTAAATTCTTTTCTAAAAGTTTTTTAAGTGATACTTCTATAGACGCGTAAGTGGGAATGATGGATTGATGTATTTTTGTAATGGTAACGGTTACGTTACGTTACAATCAAAACATTCGATTATTATAGGTAAATAAAATAATCTGAGCTTAATCTTTCTAGCTTCGAGAGAAGATCTGTGCCTAGTAAAGTCCTCAGAAGTATTAACGCATCTGTGGTCGATCTCATCTAGAATTCTTGACATATCTCTGGGGGTAGGTCGCACTATAAAAAATATATATTTTATAGCGTCCCCCTGAAATTCGTAAAGGACTATTTAAGACAGGCTAAATAAACAGGAAAAAGTTAAAACTAATCTACGAAGTATTTATATGCTCCGTATATTAATACGATCTTATTTACTCATGGTTACACAGTAAGAAATAGGTCTAGAAAAACATATATCGTAACTCTCCAAACTGCTAGCAACCTGCAATTTTCACTAGGACTTTAACTGTCCCCTGTAAGGCTCTAGCGCTAACAAGGGGACGTCGCCGCCCACTTTGAGAAACACAGCCGTAAAGAAACAGGCCGTAAAGATAGCATCTCGGAGTACTTGTCTGGAGTCTAGACGGAGCTTGTTATCGTCGGAAGTCGCTTACCTCGATGCACTTATGGCATCTTAGTCAAAGATAATAATAAACTTATCTTACTTAGATGGAAATAAAGGTCACAAGTTGATCCTTATTGAGCAACGGTTTTGAGCTGTGTATTTTCAGTAAAAAATCAGCAGTACCCAAAGGGTAACAAAACGGGACCGTATTTAGTAAGACAGTCCCGTTTTGTTACCCTTTGGGTACTTAACATCAGTATCAGGGGGACTGCATGCTCGTTTGCTGCTTCGTTCTTGTAAAAAAACTAAACTACTGGATTCCAAGAGTTGCATTAATTGAAAAACCGCACATTACAAATTATAATTGCCTTAGTTCTTTAGTATGTAAGGTTTTTTTTATCAGATTCAAGTAGCAAACGAGCACGCAGTCCACATGATGGTAAGTAGTGACTGTCGTCAATGGACATTTGTGTAAGCTACTTCATATAGAACAGGGGTTCTATCTAAAGTTAATCACAGATGCTTTGTTACTCCCGAAGACTAAAATGGTCGCCTCATGTATAAATGAGCTCAAATAATGCAACAGAATTTCAAATAAATAAACCCAAACAGTTTAGTTGAAAATTTGCATACATGAAAAGGTTGAATGACAGTGCTTAATTGCTTCGCGGACTAGCTTAATGACATTATTCTAAATCTAATATGGCTGGCGCTCCAATATGGCGGCAATATGAATTATTTATGCATCCTCATAATAAAGTTATGAAACGAAAGGGTTTTCCGAGAGGAATACGGAACACAGTCTTATGTTACTAACAAGCGTGTTTATAATAATAACTTTTTATATATACGTTTATTTTACTACTATCTTATTGCCGTGACTGCTGTCGCTTCGAATTATTCGAATATCAAACACGCACTATTTCTAAAATGATGTGCGTATTAGAAATTAATTATAGCTCTTTTCCTGTGAAAGAAAACCCGAGGAAACTTACGGACCCGAGACTTCTTAAAAAAAAGATCTTAAAAGTCTAACTATTCGCACTTGGCCAGCGCGGTGGACTTTGGCCTAAAACTGTCTTATTCTGGGAGAAGACCTGTGCTCAGCTGTAGGACTATAATGGGTTGGATAACAACAAAACTATCAACGCCTATATAGTGTCTTGCTTCTAATATTTACACGCCAGTTGAGCGCTAACGTCCAAATCTATAGTAACCTTTAAAATATTCTAACTAAAGATAAAAATTACGCAACATCCCGTCCAAATCAAAACAACAGCATCACCAGGTGATACAACTCATAACTAACGCTAATTTTACCCCCTGACTCATCGGTTGCTGGCCTGTTCAGCTGTCAGATTTCGCGGCTACTATTGGCGCCTAAATTTAAAACTGGAATCGACTCCGTTCCGTTTCGCAAGAGTTGTTTAATTTTATAGCGTAAAGGGAGAATTTAAACGTTGAACTGGCTGCGTGTAAATAGATGGTTTTTGTATTATGATTTATGATTCTTTGGAGGTTGGTCTTGTGTAGATTCGTGTAACAAGTCACATGTTTTAAAAAATAAACTCGACTTAAAAAATATTAATTGAAGCCGTTTAGGCTTTAGCCGACTTTGAAATGGTGGTTCTATGTTCGACTGTATGTATTTTTTTATCTAGGTTCACCCATTTCTCCGCTATTTGGGGACCCATTTTCAAAATTCTTCTTTTTTATTTAAAAGAGTATACTCCTTTAGCGGTTCCATTTGCACCAAGTAAGGATCTGATGATCTGAACAGAGCAAATATTAGGTACGTCTTTTAATCATCGCTCGCTTTACGAAACTCCCGAAAATAATCTTGATATTTAAAATATTTAATGTGCAGTTAGGTAAAGTGATGACGCCATATTAAATAACGCTATGTGTACATTTTACGCAAACCACACCACCATATGGTCACCACCCACGCAGTCGGCCACTGCCTTGTGTTTGCTTCACGACACTAACTTTGGCACGTGGCTACCACCTACGCCCATATGTTACTATGTTCGTTTATAGACACGAGTGACGCCCGTCGATGTTGTATGAAAAAAAAAATCGATTGTCCATGTTAAAATTTTGGTAGAGTTCGTTATATCTCTCCCCGACAACAATCACTATATGACTTTAAGTATACGAGTTTAAGGTGATTATCACTGAATTTAATATGTTACGGTTACTTACAATATGTGGTTTTTGAATTTCGTTTTGCCGATTTTTGTCGTACCCGTAATATA
This sequence comes from Cecropterus toxeus, assembly GCA_018249875.1. Lineage (NCBI taxonomy): Eukaryota > Metazoa > Arthropoda > Insecta > Lepidoptera > Hesperiidae > Cecropterus > Cecropterus toxeus. Next base: position 5,890 of record DWNE01005533.1, on the reverse strand, counting down.
TTAAAATGTAACAACCAGTACGAGTCGACCGGGGCATTACTATCGCTACATCTGTCCGTAGTGTAAAGCGATTCCTGCGTTTCAGTGGTAGGGTCCACACTCTTCTACATCCACGTCATCTATAACCTGGCTGGATTAAATACGAGGCGACCATCTCCGTCCTCTGGTGGTAGCAACACGTATGTAGTTGATCGCAATTACTCAATCACTGTTTCTAGCGTGAAGCAGTTCTTGCGTTTGGGTGGATGGGTGTGGTTGCCGGCTCATTTGTATTTAAGGCGATCATCCTAGTCCTCGGGAGTAGCAACCCATCTGTTACCGGCTTCAGATAAATATGTTGTGTATGAAGTTGCTTGCAGATGTTTATGGACGGCAGTAATCACTTACCATCAGGTGGACTGCATGCTCGTTTGCTACATCAAACGGATAAAAAAAAAACAATAAATAATTGATCTCTGTTGAAATATATTCGCATCGAAAAACATCTCTATCACCAAATTGGCTATTTCCAAAGCTCTAATGCCTAATGCGATCCTAAATGATCCTCATGTAACATTCAGGAGAGTTCCAACTAAATCCCGTTATCCGCCATGATTATTCCACTTAGGTTTCGACGTGAACGGAATTGGGATTGTATCGAAGGATAGGGCAGGTGAGGGGATTGCTTAGTGTAGCTTCGGCCTCGTATTGCAAATGTAGGTAAAAAAGCTAGGTAACTTTTTCAGCTACGTCTCTGCAATTCGTGGACCAAAAAATGGGCCTCATCGCCACCATGTCTTATAGTCTTAGTCAATATTTTATATACATTCCTCGATCAAATTTTGAGGTAAAATAATGAAATAAAAACACACGCTTTCTACACTCATAGCCCCCCATTAGGATTTTCTCCTGTGTCGTGGGTGCCATGGACACACAAACACGAATACATATAATGAAATAGTAGTTTTATATCCTTAAAAGTCCGTTGTTGTCAATACAGTAGACCTGTAATTACAGTAACTGTAATTACAGTGCATCTGACAGCACAGTCTGCATCCATGGACATCTAATGATTTTTACACAGGGGCTTTACCTGAAGGTAATTACAGATGTGTTGTCGTTCCTCAAGATTAAGATGATCAACTTGTATTTAAGCCAGTCCGCATCTACATCCAACCAACGAAATGCATTTCGCTGGAAAAAGATGTGACGGAGATATCTTCATTATTGAACCACACTGGTTCTATCTTCCACGCATGATTTCTCGAATGTGCGTATTAGAAATTAATTATTATCAAATGTTTTTACCCTGAAGAAGCGTATCGAAAGATAGAGTACATGGCCAAGAGATTGAGTTTTGTTAAGTCTACCAATCTGCACGTAGGTGGGTAGGTTTAGGTGGTAGAACCAATGTAGTTCGCGCAGGGAAGTACCACCGCCACACCTATTTCTAGCGTGAAGCAGTTCTTGCGTGAGGTGGAAGGATGTGGTTGTCGGGCTCACTTTTAAATGAAGCGACCATCTTAGTCTTCGGGAGAAGCAACTCATCTGTAATCGACTTCAGATAGAACCTCTGTTCTATATGAAGTTGCTTACACGTGGGCGGCAGTCACCATTTACCATCAGGTGGACTGCATGCATGCATTGCAAATGATTGCTACCTAAACCTGATAAAAAAGAAAGTAAGGTAAAAAATGTAAAAATATTTCAAGGACCCGTGTCTCAATATATCACCAGCTGTAATATTGGTACATTGGTGACGTAAAGCAAAAATCTAAATAATTTTCAGCAGCTTTGATATGCTAATAATTTAATTAAATCACCGTCGACTGCACTCACGTCAAAGTTTAGTAAAAAGTGTACATATGTAAAAATGTCTAGTAAAATATATTTCAGTTAAATTTACGTAAGGGGACCCTGAGGCGAGCTTCATCTTTCAAGCGGTTTGCCGACCTTGACTCTGCTGTCGCATTCATCTGCCCTTGGCCGACAACGTAAGCTTTTTTTGTAAACAAAATCTGAGATAAAATTAAGACGTAAATAAAGACGAAGCCAACTTCTTTACTCCATAATTATTCTAAAGTTAGATGGATGTGTAAAAAAATCCATCTGTAAACAAGTTTATATGGAACAGGGGTCCTATCTGAAGTCAATCACAGATGCGTTGCTACTTCCGAGGATTAAGACTGACACTTCATGCGTAAGTAAAAAAAGTTAGCCGGCGACCATACTTTTCCGTAGCTAAACAATTGCTTTGCGCTAGAAACACAGGCGATGGTACCTCCCCAGTCGACCCATACGCATTCTACCTTGTAAAAACCCTTAAAAACTTTATCTTAGTGTTAAAATTAACACTAACGTTTTCATACTTAGCCACACACTAGGTTTTTTCAGATGCCATGAGTGCCATGAACGATAAGACAAATACACAAACACCCAGAGCACAGCACAGCATCAGTTAAAGTACAAAAAATATTGGTCTGACGAAAGAAAATTACTTAAGGTGATATCAACGGTTATTGTCAGTTGCATGGAGATTAGCTTACAAAGTAGATGTTTTAATGACAAACACTTCAATGTATATGCAAAAAGCTTGATCTCCCAGCATTGGAACTGTTTATCAACCTTGACTCTGTCGCGGTTGTCTCACCCTGGCATACGGAGAAACGATTAATGTTTAGTACTTAAAATTTCAGACGAGAAATATTCTTTTAAAGGTAGTACTTACCTGGTTAATCATCTACTGAATTTTGCTGGCAGAAAGGTTGTTACGCCTTCGACTTTTAGGCATTCCCAGAGAGTAAACTTTAAGAAAGGTGCAAAAAGATCTCTCCTTCTAAGCCGGTGATTTTTTCGCGATTCCTCTTGTCTTGCAAACGTCTTTGGGCAATTTCCATCAGGTAACCCTTCTGCTGTCTCGTAAGTTACAATATACGAAGCATTGATACATTTTTAAGAGCATTAAATTTGATAATTGGCCTAAATACCTAAAATTTATTCGATGTTTACGTTGTGACTTTCATAGTTTAGGTGCTTGTCACGTGGTTTCATTTAAATTTGAGCGAGATCCGATGAATGGTTTTTTGTTTTTTCCCTCATATAGCGTATTTATTTCTTTACTAAATTGTATTTGTGATTTTTTCCTGTAACTTTAATCGTACATGGTACGGTAAAGCTAGATAAACCGCACCAAATTTGCATGCTTTACTTACCTACTGTTCCCTTATCAGCGGGACTTCCGCTCTGTTATTAAGACAAATAACTTTCTGGCGTTGAATATCCGCTTTAGGTGATTTGCGTTAAAGTAAAGTGATGAGTTTAGATTTCTGTTCTGGGTCTGGGTGTTTGTGTATTCGTCTTTGTGTGTCCATGGTACCCACGACACAGGGAAAATCTTATGTTTGGCTATGAGTGTAGAAAGCGTTTTTTTTTTTTTTTTTTTAATTGTTTGAACAAACAAAGTGTGTTTGTTCGTATTTCATGTTATTATATTTAAAAGAAGATCCAGTATGGTTTAACTGGGGAGCTACCACCGCCACACCTGTTTCCCGCGTCAGTTCTTGCGTTTCGGTTGAAGGTTGTGGTTGAAGTAAGCCGGCACTTTCTCAACGTATGTGTGGACAAACTCAGTTAAGACTGATCTAACCTTGGTTTTATTAGAGATGTCGATGGGCGATAGTGGCTACTTACCATCGGGTGGATTGCATACTCGTTTGCAATTTCAATCTTATACAGCCTGGTGATAGACAGAGGGATAGATGCTCAGCAGTCTTAGTAATACGTCCCGTTTTTATACTTTGGGAACGGAACCCTAAAAATATAAACGTGATAAAGAAATAACCCCTTTTCTTTGGGACAACTTTAATGAATCTGTTTTTAAAATAGTATTCCAATATGAAATTAGTATTTATAAATATTGTCGTAAGGTTAAATATGATTACCTGTAGTTTGAGTGTTCAAAAAATAAAAATTCTTGAGATTTTAATGAACACTATAAGTTCAAAATGACGTGACTTTTAGCATAAATGCGTTAATGTTTTTGTCAACATTTGAAACAATACTAGTATGAGGTCGACCGAACATAATGTGTTCATCCAATGTCAGACAACAAAATCTGACCTTGGATTCTCCGCAAACTTTAAGGTAGGGCGGCAGAAGGGCGCGGCATTTGTTTCACCCTCGATTTGGAGTATTAGGGTATCTTAATACATAGGGGTCTATATTTATTCGGTTGATTTATGAGTGAAAAGGGAATAGATGACCGACATAAATTTTGGGGTTTGACTTTATAACAAAATGAAGGTTATAGTATTAAATTTCTCCGAAAAGTGTACCAAAATGGCTGATGAAATAGTTGCAAAGTAGAAGGAGTATACTTCGATTGGGGGGTACCACCGTCACAGATATTTCTAGCAACAGTTCTTGTGTTTCGCTGGAAGGGTGTGGTTGCCGGTTCAATTTCATATGAGGCGACCATCTTAGTCCTTGGGAGTAGGAACACATCTGTGATCGTCCTCATATTATAGAATCCCTGTTCTATATGAAGTTGCTTACAGATCTCTATGGGTGGCAGTAGACGCTCATCAGGTGGGCTGCATGCTCATTTGTTACTTCATTCATATATAAAAAAGGCAAATTGAAGTATGAAGTTCCATCCGAACCGACTGGACTGGTTTCCAAGCTCGTTTTTGCAACGGACGTGGAAGATGTAGAATGAACATCCTCCTGGGGTATTCCCGGAGCGTTATGACATGGAGATCTCTCCTTCAAATCCGGCGATGCATTGGCGACTTCGGTCTTGCAAATTTCCATAGTCGACGGTTACTACTCTCTATCAGATAGCCCGTCTACCTTATGTTCTCGTTTTTTTATAATTTTCGCGTCCTCTCCACCGTCATCTCAATATATTCCACAATATCGTACGAAAACGTTTATCGTGAAATTTATTTTGTAAAGCCACAAAAAATGCTTTAAAAGCAGGTCCTTATATAACTTTGGTACTAAACTGAAACTTATATAATTCAGCTAATTCGTTTAGACGACCCACGCGGCAGAGTTCTTTCAGCATACCGATTCGACAATGGGTTTCGGGTTCCGGGTTTGATCCACGACCAAATATCCCGTATCCAGTAATCCCCCCCCCCCTTTTCCTCTATTTCCAGGCGCCATTTTTAAAAATGACACTGCAAACTGAGACGATTTTTATGATATGTCATATGTCACAAGCCGTTTGGGCTGAGCGCGTGGCAAAGAAATAGACATACATACAAACAAACGTACATACATACATATGTTCGAAAAACATCTCCCTCCTTCTGACGCAGTCGGGTAAAAATGATTGAAGTTTCAATTTGTTTCGGGTACTCACGATATGCGGTTTTTGAAGCTGAGTTTACAATCAGTGTGCTGCACAGTTCCAGTCGAGTGTCGCCGCATTGCTGTGTCCCAGATTTTGACAGCGTAATGACCGATAAAAGGCAAAAGGTTGCTGCATATTCCTAATGGAAGAATTACCGGAAATTTGCCACGAAAACAAAATTAGTGACGTAATTTTGTTTTTCATTTTTAAAATGCTGTCATTTAATATCGATTAAAACGTAAACGTAATACGAAATGAACTCGTACTAAGAAAATAGGTGACCGACCCGTGAGACGTAGGTACGTGAGGTAGGTAGGCTTATAAGCCTGTGTAACGATTCTTTGTTTGTTGTTCACAAATTACTTGAATGTAAATGCAAAATTTTGTTTTTACTCATGTATATACCTTGATATGGAAGATCACAAATTACGTTAACTTAATAAGTTTGAATAGTTGGGAAGGAGTCGTAACAGTCTGCAGGTGGTAGAACCAGAGTAGTTCGACCGGGGAAGTACCACCGCCACACCTATTTCTAGCGTGAAGCATTTTTTT
>DWNE01005532.1:0-13892 GCA_018249875.1 Cecropterus toxeus | reverse complement strand
TTGATATGTATTTGGTAAAAAAATGTTATTTTGATATTACAAACAGACACTTCAATTTTATTTATATGTATAGATAACGTTAAAGTATTATAATATATTTTTATATGTATATTTAGATTGGTCCATTTACTAGCTTTCATTTGATACCCATATTGTCGTAATAGTAAAAAATATAGCCCCGCCCTTTTTTTAAAATTATTTAGCCTATTTCCAGGCGGCATTTTTAAAAAATATTTAGCCTATGTCACTATGCAAACAGAGACGATTCTAATAATATGTCACACGTCACAATTCGTCAAGCGGTTTGGCTGTAGTGCGTGGCAAAGAAATGAACATACATACAAACAAACATATATGTACATACATACGATCGAAAACATTCCCTCCTTCTGACACAGTCTGGTAAATTCGAGATTAAATCCATCACATTGGTTAAATTAATTATATCACAATTAAGTTAACCCGCGCCGCCTCATTAAATTGAGGCTTCGTTTAATCGTTATGAATCCCTAAATAACGTCAACACCTTCCAATTATAAAATCCCAGTTAATTAAACACCCGTAACCGGTGTCTAGGTAAGTGGAATCGAAATGTAATTAACCCTCATTAATATAAGCTAACTTATGTATTAGTTGACGACCCGCGTGGCGAAGCGGTCTCCATACCGGTCTGAAACGCAGTGGGTCCCGGGTTCAATCCCCGGCCAGACAGAAGCCGAGTTCGATCCCCGGCCAGAATGTGAATGATGAGTTTACATTTTTGTTTTGGGTATGGGTGTTTGTGTATTCGTCTTTGTGTGTCCACGACACAGGAGAAAATCTGTGGGGCTATGAGTGCAGAAAGCGTTTATTTTTTTAATACTATTTTTATTTCTAAGTCTGGGATCAAAACAAAAACAAACTCCTAATACGATCGATGCCGTTGTAGCTAAGTGAGTGCCAGCTAATCCCATTAAACTGTAATCGGGTTCAAATCTTAGCGGGGGGCAAAGCTGATACTCTACATGCTTTTACGAAACCACTAGACCGCATCGACTACACACTACTTAGTACTGCTGTGTTAATATCTATTGATAGTTTTGTATCCAGAGTAGTTTCGAATCCATCCTGTGTTAATTTAGGTCTAGACTATGTGTGAAAACTTCAGCGAAATCCGACCTGGACTTAGTAAATCCTCACAAACTTATATTTATAGCACTCGTCAACTCATTATTGTCCCACTGCTGGGCACGGGTCTTTGAGAACCTTTGAGAACTCTTTTTTTTATGGGAACTCTCAGATGTGCAGATTTCCTCACGATGTTTTCCTTTACCGTAAAGTAGTGATAATTAAATTCTAATACGCACATTAAATAATTTTAATTTTAGTAAAAAGCAAGGATGTTATGGAGCTCCGTAACCGTAACCGTATCCGATATAAATGTTTCGGATAAATTCGGATATTATGATTAGTTTTATTTTTAATTTTAGTAAATAATTGCTAAGGTAACATTACTCCTACTATTTCTGAACGTAAATAGCAAATGATACCATAGAAATAGAACCAAATTATTAACTTTGTAGTTTACGTTTAAAATTCCTTCAAAATATAATATCCGTATCCGAAACTATCCGAAACTAACGGATAATCCGAAATAATTACATATCCATAACCGTAACCGAAACCGGTATAATTTTAGTTCTATATCCGTATCCGTATTCAGATCCGAAATTTAACGGATAATACAAAATAATTCAAAGGATAATACGAAATAATCTGAAATTTAACGGATAAAACGAAATAATTAGCTACATATCCGTAACCATAATCGAAACCGGTATAATTTTATTCCTATATCCGTATCCAGACCCGAAATTTCACATTCATAACATCCCTGGTAAGAAGTAAGCTAAATCCTTAATACGAATTCATTGCAGTTCCTACTTCAATAGTGAGTTAGATGTCTTAACACATATACAATAGGTATAATTCTATATCAAAACCTTTCAAACCAGAACAGAAATGCACATTAGACCTCTTTTATGATTTACATTATTTACTTAGATGTTACTTTTATCCTTTTTGATATCTATTTACTAAAGTAGAAAATTAAAATAGTATCTACCAATGAAAGAAAAGTCCACAATATTAGTTAACAAGTATGACTTTTGAATTTTAGATGGTGGAATTTTGAATAAATATTAGATATATAGAAATATTTTCGTTTCGCGCAAAACCTGTTACTTTTGTTTAAATTCTGAAAAGAACCGTTAGTTTCGACAAGAAGCGCCATCTATCAACAACCGTCGTAACTGCGTAGTTTAATATTTAATAATAGGTTCACAATGGGAAACCAGACTAGTAGTTTACAAGCATGACACTTTAAGCGGTATTTACTGTACTACATATTGGAATTTTGTAGGTTATAATTTCCAAAATAAAGAAGGACGAACAAGTAGGAATACCACAAGAATTCTGAACTGACTGCCTCAGTACCAGGCGCCATCTATGGTGAAACGTCGTAACTGCTTAGCACGCTAGTGTTTCAATTTTTCAAGCAGTATTACTACTGGCTAATAGATGGCGCTGTTACTAAAAATAAAAAAGAACGAATTAAAACAAAATTCTATAATTTCCAGATGATAAATGATATTTTGTAATAAATTACTTGACTAATAACTTACCTGTATATCAGCGTCGACCATTAAACTCGCCTCCCAGAAGTCTTCAATATTCTCAGGAAAATCACACTCTCTCGAAGGATCGGGGCTCAGACATGGTTTTCTTGTCTTGAAGACAAAGATGAGGCCACCGTCTTCCTCCTCGGGACGCCAGGAACCACACATCGTTGCAACTGTTCTCTGTTTAACTTCAGAAACATTACCACTATCCAGGCCCACTTTGAATCTCTTCACCGGACTATGTTCCAAATCCAAATCACTTTTCACTTTGGAAGCAGTCGCCATTTTAAAATACTTTTGAAAATCGAATCTTAATTTTATTAACGGAAACTTGTTGTAATAATTTTGTTTGAATAAATTTACAGATTTTTTGAGAAATAATTTAAACATAGACACAATGTTAAAGAAATTAATAAGAAAGAAAAACGAGGGCTAACTATTAGCTCTTACTCCACTAAAACAGTGCAAATACTAAGTTTAATTTATTTACTACGTACTTTACCTTATAATTTACTTTATTTTGATATAAAAAGCAAAATAATACGCGCAAAGATAATACTAAACAAATGTTTTAATTTTAAAACTATACAACTAACTAAAAATATCTAAGTTAGAAGAGTTAAACACGAAACTTAAATAAACACTTTATAAACTAACTGTCCTGTATAATTTCAGAGAGTTTTAAGTACCGGAACGATAATTTTTAAATTTGTAGGTTAGCTTGCCGTATGCTGATTCGCCGCGGCGCCAATCAGCTGTTCGACATCCAACTTAAGGTTTGACAACTGACATTATTTATGACAAATTGACATTGCTAGAGTAAAATATTTTTACAATAAACCAGTACATTATTTGTATACAAAATAAAATTACTGTTCATTTTAAAATATTACTAATGTTTTTATTTATGAAGAGGATCAAAACTATTAATAAATAAAAACTATAAACTATATACTATCAAAAACATAGAAGCAAATATCTGCCTTTGAACAATAATGTAACAGCGCCATCTATTTACACATTGTGGAAGTTCTATCCTTTTTCCTTTACTGTTTACCTACTTAGTTGCTTTTAGTGACAATAGAGGACGCATCCTTACATAATTCACCACTAGAAGTAGAAGTACATTGTAATTTGTATAATGTATGATGACATGAAAATGTACTGTTAAATTCTTTTGTTGTACCTATGTCAAGAAAATATTAATTTTCCAGCTTAGTAAATGAAAATATCTTACCTTACACCACTAAATGGAACTAGAAATAAGTACAATAAAGCTCTTAAAGGTAAATATCGAAAATTTCTAATCAGTTGTTCATTTGATTGAAAACTTGATCGGATCCCCGTGCACAGATCACCCTGTCCAATTGTTGAAACCAAATGGTTTCTGTACCTACTTATTTCACGATCAGGATGTAAATATGATCTCCACGAAACTACCTTGCCTTAATAAATATTAAATAAATAGAAGAGAAAATACTATTAAATATACAAAAATTGAGCGTAATAGGGCTTAAATCTCTGTGACGAAGTTATCTGTAGTACGAAAATGTCACCTAAACAAACAAGCTTACTTAACCTACATACCTATTTAAACTTCCCAAAATTCTAAGCATCGTTACGATTACATTACGATTTACCTACCTGCCTAACTTACCTTTGTAGAGACACACAATATTTATTCACGTGTAACTTGAGCAAAACCAATTTCAAAACAAGCGAAAATGCCTCGAGGTTGGCTTTCCAATTCAAATTTCTGTTTGTGTAGCTTCTATTTTTTCCTAACCCCTTTTTCGATGTAAATAAGTACGATGGGGTTAGCCGTCTAAGCGATTCTTTGACTGTTTGCAGTAAAAACGACCCATGTTTTTGTTGGAACAACCTTTTTACTTCGTTGATTGTGTTTTGAATCCATTTGGTTGCCAAAAGACTATCTAAATTGCTCGTTACTTTTGCTGTAAACTAGTCTTTTGGGCCTAATGTTTGCATACAGGCATGGACACTAGCGTTTCTGGGAAGTTAGACGCTTAAACCCTCCTCTCTAAATCTTAAAGTAGATAATTATTTAATTCCAACCGTCATGTGGCAAAATTTCTGATATTGAGGATCTTATCCTCTCATTCCAAAAGCCCAGCAGCCTGTTTTTCGAAAGACATTTTTCGGCCATCATTATTTTTTAAAACCTACGTTCACCTGATTAAATATCCCCCACCCCTACAAAAACTAAACTCCTCAATCTGTCAGTGGCCGCTGGCAGGTACATGCTTTATGTAATAGTATAGTATTGTATAGGACATTTGACAGATTGTATTAAGAGCTTGTTAAAATGCCAAGTGAGATATGGAAGAAAAGGAGTTTTTGCTAGCGCAACTAGTCGATCCTACCCACATACATACTTCATAATTATGTTATTTTAAAAGATGTTGTTTTTTTCCAAATTTCTCGCAAAACAAAAATATGGGTCGGTAATATAACTGATAATTTGTAGGTAAATGTCATATATGAAAGTGTGCAAGATGTAAAATTTTTCAAATTTATAAGTGCTCATGTCCTTTTACCTTAAAGTACCGTGTTGTATTAAAACTTGAAGAACATCTTCATTTAGCTATGTGTTTGTTAAAGTTGGACTTGCTCCGTCATTCCTGTCCGTTTCATTTGTTGTTCTCCCAGCACTCCATTCAATACTGATTCTTTCCAGACTTAACTGCTAGTCATTGTTTACGAAGTAGGTACTCCGCATTCTAATACAAAGGGTTTTCATCCGTGTTTTTCTTACAAGATTGAAACGAGCAGTCTGATGGTAAGTGGCTACTGCTACCCATGGACATCTGTAATCAGTACCTAAGTTACCATCAGTGAGCAACTTCATACAAAACAGGGGTTCTATCTAAAGTCAATCAAAGATGCGTTGCTACTCCCGAGGACTACGATGGTCGTCTCATATGACAGTAAGCCGGCAAACACTATACAAAACAGACTTTTTATTCAAGTTATGTTTAAATTTTTTGTCAGGCTTGAGTGAAAATGCTCACCAGGAAGAGCCCTGAAGGGGCATCACTCTCGGAGGACTCCGGCTGCGATCCGTTGGAGATCGCGGAGTCCTCCTCGCATTGCTGAGGACGGCCACCGGTGGGTTTTTAGTGCGCTAAAAATTCCACATAACCCGGCGTTGTCCTCATAGCGTTGGGTACCTTTTGAAGGTTTCTCCCTCGAGAACTAAAAAAAGGTAATATACACAGATAAATATATTAATAAGATATAATTGCTCGTATCATTATTATTTGGACAAAAACAAAAGCAGCTACACACTCACGCAATTTCATTAGCGCATGATATATCGCCGGCTGTCCACTCGCTCGATTGGATCTGTCGTCATAATCAGTCGCGCGACATCTGTAAAGTATCAACTAAATGATTCGCCGCGTGACAAATGGACGCACCTTAATAGTCGCCTGTCGTGGATTATATAGGTGGCTATAAAGAAAGCGATTATAAGTGACACGAGTAGTTAGCGTTTGGCAACAAGTGAACGAAATTTTTGCATGTTAAGTAGATATATTTTGTTAGGTTAGTATGTGGTAAGGTTACCAAATTGTCTACATAATCATACTTATTGACTTTATTTGAACTGTAACCATAAATATAATTTATTATCCATAATGGGTCTGAATTATTTATGCGATTCTTCGTACTTTACGTATGACGATTAATTAATTAAATGCCTATGTAACTGTATCTATGTATTTCTTAATTTTATGACAACATATAAATCACAATTTGAAGTACGATATTTGAGTAAGTATAATAAAAATAGGTGCAATAATTAACCTGTAAATTAAAATTCTATATAAAAATATAACATTCCTGCCCTGTGGATATATTCTTTAGAAGCAGAACAGACCTTAGCAGAACTTTCTTATCAATTAATTTAAGTACCAAACATTAATACTTCAACTACATTCGTCGATCATTTAATCGTTTATTGCTTATACGTTACACCATTACTTTTTTTTGTAATTAACTTACATTTTAGTAGCCCGACTCGCTACAATGTATGCCCGCTCAAGATGGCGGGGAAGAACACTCGTATTAAGGTTTTTCTGGACAGCGCACGTCGCGGACAATCTTGTCGCGAGTGTGTTGCCTGCTTTATAACACCGAGATCGTTTATGTGATGGCTACTTATATTTTTGTCACACAAAATAAAATTCTGCGTTTATTATATTCTGACACTCCATTTATTTGACCGATAAGTAGGTTTAAGATTAGGGGAGATGTAATAAGCATTTTATCTGTTTTGCTAGTAAAGTTGCATTATTACGTCTATTGCACATAACAGAATGACGCCGGACGAAAAATTAACATTAAAACTACCATCTCATCATCAACCCATTATTGTTCCACTGCTGGGCAAGGATCTTTTCTCGGAATGAGAAAGTTTTAGGCCGTAGTCCACCGCGCCAAGGGCGTATTAGCAGATATCACACACCTTTGAAAACTCTTTTTTAGAAAACTCTCAAGTGTGCAGGTCGCCTAACGATGTTCCTTCACCGTAAAGCAGTGATAATTAATTTCTAATAAGCACATAATTTTAGGAAAATTTGTGGTGCGTGGGATTCGAACCTCGGAACCTCGATTGAGAGGCCGAGTTTCAACCATTGGGCTATCACTTCTTCAAACTACCTACGAAGGTATTTTTCATGTCAAATGATAGCAGCAAATTACGCTCTTAGCTCAAGTCAAACGGCTTGACGGATTGTGACGTGTAACATATCATTAGAATCGTCTCAGTTTGCAGAGTGATATAGGCTATATTTTTTTAAATGGCGCCTGAAAGTAGAGGTAAAAGGGGGGAGAGGGACAACAGATTACAACAATATAGGTATCAAATGAAAGGTCCAAATACTGGTCTAAGAATATGTAGTCGTTGCGCTTGTCAAAACCTCTATGTGATTTAGTCAAGTTTTCAGGGGAGACAATTAACTATTTTATTCAATGACTGTCGGGCTTTTCACTAAATCAAATATGTAATATGGAAACCAAAAAATATTATGTTTAAACTGAGATACAAGTTAAAATGATAAAATGTACTGTTTATCCGCAATATATTTTTTTAGCCATGTTTGAAATGCAAAAATGGACATAACGGTTTTGGCAGGCGCACTGAAGATATATATTATAATACATTTATTTGATTATTTAAAACTCATATAAACTATACAGACCTATGAACAATACTTTCGTTTCATGCAGTCGGGTTTTTAGTTTTGATGTTTATATATGACTATACGAGTATGAATAGGTACGACTGTAAATAAAAGCAATCATTGTAACTATATCGTTGCACATAGAGTAGTAAGCTAACTATAACATTCAGCAAAACATTCGCCAAACGTTGCCAGAATGTTTGGTGCCTGGTGGGAAATCCATCCAGAACTATGCACTATTTTTGGCAAACTAGTTGTCAGGTAGCGTCCATCAGAATTAGCGTCCGCTGTAACTGCCGCTGAGCGCCGCGACCGTAAATTAGATCCCACTTCGCCAGTACAAGGGTTGAATACGTTTCCATTGATGTACGTCACGTTATCCGTTATTTTGCGTTGCTGTTTGTTTTTCCCTGTAACATTTGAGATACGATACGGTTGCAAATTACACTATGGTATTAGTACTCGTAATATGCTACTTGTATAGGTTTATACAAAAGTGGAAAATGAATAATGGCGTGGAGTATGTTAGAGAATTATCCTCATGACAAACATTGTAACAAAATTTTGCAACAAATGGGACTCTAATCTTGGTGTCATGTTATGTACATTTCCTTAGCCGAAATCTGAGTTCTTAGCTTATGTCAAAGTTACTTTTATTTTTTTTACATGTGAGTGTGTAACTCTTTAAAAATGCATTTTTGATTAGTGGCTATTATTTCGATACGTTTTAGGTCTGCTATTACACATAACATATAAATTTATTGCCTTTTATAAAACATTTTAGAAAGAATAGATCTATCTTTATACTTCATTAAAATAATATAGAGGGCCTGAATATATTTAGAAATTAAACATTTAGAACCTTTTGTAGACATTACGTATAACTGAGAATTTATCACCGTAACTTTTTATAGCTTTCTGACGCTGCTGTATTTTGGCTTAAAAGGTAAGATAAAGTAAGGCTACCTTGACACGAGGCGTTCCGACTTGGATCCCAGAAAGAACGAGGAATTTACAGCCGACCTCAGGACTCCATTCCTACTTAGGGTTGATTGTATAGATGATACTGATCACAATTTCCTACAGGCGGATAACATGTTCGTTTGCTTCAATGTCAGATAACGTCACTGTAAGTTCTAAGGTGTAGTGACGTATCGTATCGTACAATGGGCACTGGATATAAAGCACGGGCCATAGACTTTTAATCAATCTGCACGAGCGGCGCGGGACTGGCCGCTTAATTAAAACCATAAGGAAAATTTGCTCGGACGAAAACGCTTCCGGTTGTCTATGGCCACTTTTTTGGTCAGTTACGGTTGCGGTTTTTTTGCAGTTTGTATTGTTTATTGTTTTAAGTCTTTTTTCATTAAATTAGACGATATACTATAGTTATAAAACACTTGTTATATGTTAAGTGTTAGGATTTAGGAAATAATTATTTGCATAAGGATAGCGTTCTAAAGTCAACAGGGTTGTTTTTAATTGTTTCAAAAAGTAAGACATTCTTAGACATTATAAATTATTAGTCACACACACACACACGTACACACATACACGCACACACAGACACATGCAAACACAGAGAGAGAGAGAGAGAGACACACACACGCATACACACGTTAGTGATGTGGCAACTATCTATATGTATATAAAATAAATGAAATAAAATCCATAATTGGCTGTATGTTTAGTCTGTAAGATTTGTGTTGTTTTTTAAATTTAAGAGCTGTGGATTTGGTGTTAATAAATAAATAAATAAATACACAGGTATCACACTGTTGGATACGGATTTTCCCACAAAATAACAAGAGTATGCTTATGTTATGAAAAGAGTTATTTAACAAAAATACACAAATAAACCACTAGATGGCTATAAACGAATGCTAAATTAAAAGAGTTAAATTTTAAGGAAACAAAATGGAAGTCATTCTTGTTCCAATATTATTTTGTGTCGTTTAGAAGAAATAACTACTTTATCGATACTGGTACTTAATGTACTGTCTTATAAGCAAATATGATTAAAGTTACCGAGCGAATACTATTGAATACAATAAAGCAAGTGAATTGTTAACTGGTTGGATGCATGAGCGGTGTGTTCGCGACCGCGGTCGGGTGTAGGTTGTGTGGATCACGGACTCGGCTAAACACAAATCAACACCGATTCTCCATTTGTTAGACACGGGAATGTAATTATGGCCGGAACACTTGGCGGGATGGGGGCTGCACTGCGGAGGCGCACGTCATTCAAGCTTTTAGTTCGGCGCTCGACAACGATCGTTACTTGGGATTCATAATACTCGTTTCAGAGAACATGGCTTCGCTGTTTTTCATTATGGCCCTGCATCTATTATGAGGCTCGTTCCATTGAATAAGATATTTTCGAGACCTACTTTCATGGCAAGTTATTAACTGTAATGCAACATTAATCCACTGCGGGTAATAAAATTAATTAACTTGATATTATAGCACGTTGGTTGTTTTTTCAGGTCATCAGTTTATATATAAAACAATCTATTAGTTGAAAAAAATACTTTTTCAAATTCTTTTTGTTCTTTGTTTTAAAATAAATCAATATGAAATGTTTTAAAGTACACCTAAAGCAAACACGTCATGCTTCATTAAAATATTTAACGTGAACAACGAATAGCGTGACGAAATCGCAAAATATTGTTATATTATATTAAGTTAATGAAATGGTTTTTACATGTAAGGTAAAACGTTAATAGTGCAGCAAGTTAAATTAAAAAGTATGGTTATAGCGTGCGACCGAGGGCAGCAGTACAGGACCGGTGCCGTGACACGAGTTAAACTAAATTAATAAACTTGCAGCAGTCTCGGGCTTTATTAAAAAACACTCATTAAAGCGGAGAAAAAGTAGGTAAAGTCGCCGGCGGGGACAGCCCCGCTAATTGCGCCGCCTTTATTGCTTAAATAAAGTTTTAGTGAGGGAACACAAGTTTTAATTAAAAATGTGAGAATAGTTTTTAATAAAGGACGGGCTCGGAGCGCGTATATTGCGAAACTTTAAGCGATACGCTTAGTACAGGAAGTCCGGCTATATTGCGTCTTGCGGACCCGCTTGCGCGCCGCCCGCCCGCCCCGGCGACGGAGCGCTTTCATTGACGACGCTGCTCCACATTGCTCAAAGGATATTACTTATTACTTTTATGACGCGATAATTACTTTGTTAACTATATCGTTCTCGTAATTTGAGCTCGACTTTCAAACCCTATTCTGTGTTTTAGGCCAAGCTTTATATTGAAGAAGCTTATTCGGACGTGCCAAAAGGCATAACATTAAAAATACATTTTTGTACGTTTCCTAAACGTACACACATCGACACAAAGTGACAAATGGTACAAGTAACGAGAGAAACTAATAATGCTCGTGATTTACGCCCGCCCTTGTTATTACGACTCATGTGAAATGTAATTTCGGCGTACTGCGTGTAGTGTACGCACACACGGAAGTGTGGGTGTGTGCAATACGTTTAATAAAGGAGGGACGCGGAGTAAATCCTTCAATTTCGCCGGCACACAGCGGCGTATTCTCGTTAACCGTGGCAATAAGTTAAACGGGCGGGCCGGTGGCCGCGCGGCCGCCGCGCCATCCGCTCCAGGAAATTAAAAAAGGTCTTGAGTCACTGTGTCGAACCGCGACTGTTCTCATATACAATAATATTATCCGTATCATTTCACAAAATATTTATTGAATATAAATATATAATATAGACATTGCTAAGAGCATTAGTCCATCTGGTGGCCGCTATCGCTCATGGTTATCTGTAATCAACCCCAGATAAGATTAGAAGAAGTTTCACCTGATGTTAGTTATAAATGCGTTGCTATTCTTCAAGACGAAGTTGTTACGCCTCAGATCAAATCTTTTCCTTACCACACGTTTTAAACCATAAAATAGGAGTGGCAACAGTGCCTATGAAGTCAAACCACAAATGGTTCCATTACCTTCAATATATCCCGTATCAACTAAGCAGGCGGGACACGTCCTGCCATAAAAGAAGCGTACAACATGCAATTACCTATATTACGTACAACATAAATGTATAATAATAACTTTATATTAGGGCGTAGCTGTTGTTTTTATTTCAAAGCATAATATTTTAGTCTAGTCATTATAATAAAGGATAATGAAACATTATGAAAATTAACTGCTAATTAATTACATGTTGAAAATACTACTTTGTCGTAGAATTATACGGTTTTAAACTTTCTACTAGTTATGACTAGTATATTAATAATACGGTTATTGCAGAGTTTCAACATATTCTCAAATGACATGACCATTCAATTCACCCGTACCTACTTAGATGTTTGACTGCAGCTAATTAAAATTTAACCCCTCCATCGAGTGCTCATGTCACATTGTGTAATACTGAACGAGTATGTAAGCTCCTTTGTTACACTTATTGCATGGCTCGACTGCACTACCAATTAGATGTTCGATGAAAGTGTAATCAGACGCTGGTCGGATCCGGGACGTAATTAAACGGCGCTGGCGAAGAGTGATTTATTAATAGAAAAGCTCGAGCCATAATGAAATACTGACCGGACAATGGCGGTGAGGGCCGGGCCGTGGAATTAAATTCTTAGTGACGTAGCACCCTCGATACACACACTTGCCATTTCTTTGCGGCTTACCAACTGACCACCTTAATAATGCATCTAACCCGATCCTATTTCTTGCCTCTAAACTCGCCGGCTATCGGGAACGACGTACGTAAGAGTATAAATTTGTCGACGAGGGAATGTAAAGAAGATTGGTTTCTTACGAGGAGGAAGCCGAAAGGGGTGGAATTGAATTTAGGCCGGAATTCACTACCGATAAAGTGTTACAGATATTCACGTCTATAATACTTACACCAAACTTGCACACAAACGTTTTAAATAGATCATTTAGTCTTCATTTAAATCGAAGAACTGCATACTTAAAATATTGAGTGTTGAAGTCCTTTTAATAACTGATGTCACAGCTGAACTTGAAAGACAGCTTTGAAAGCGTACTTTGCAAATTAGTGAATTAAAATGTCCCGACCCCATCATTACATTAGAGTGTTGTTCCATTTCACCCCATGTTCCGGCGTCCGCCCTTGCGGTTCGGCCCGTACCCGGCCGGCGGGCTGCACTCGGCCGCCGCTCGTCGACTCGGCTCATTCCGTCGCGGGCGTTCGTTGAGAGCGCACTTACCGGTTTTTGCTCTTGAGCCGCAAACTTTACACGAGCTCATTTACTTATAGCATTTCCGTCCCTCGTTCAAAATACTTTGGAAATTCTATGCAGAATTGTCGCGAAATTATCGTGCTACGGACTATTTACGACAATAAGGCGGACGATCTATGTTATTAGGAAGTGATTAAGACCATAAATATTGCGAAAAGTGACAATTGAAGTGAACAACTTTTAGTTTAGTGCTTTAATAACACTACTGTGAAATCTGTGAGTTACAGAGGACAAGGCTTAGTATCAACTATTTCCGCTGTCTCGCGTCTACAGTAACCAAGGAGTGTTTTTGTTAAGGTATGTTTATATATTTTTAAGACATCCTTTTTATTATTTTATCTGGACAATATTCACAGAATAAAAAATTACAACAACTGACGAACGTTTAAATCAAATTTAAATATGTATATACTTTCTGACTATTATATATTAACCTCAGTTTCGACGTTCGCATTGTTTATCTAATTAATGAATACAAATACGTACTCAAGAAAGTAAAGTAATTAGAATTGTAATTATTTGAAAGTAAATTCAAAAATAAATTTACCACAATTATTACCCGCTAAATAGTTTATTTGCAAAATGTACGACAAAATTCCATTTAATTGTTAATTAGATCAATGAACTCAGGTTTTATAAGTCGAAGAATATAAATTATATTTTATAATAACTAATTTATATGTAATGAAAGAATGGTATATTACTGTACAATTAATATATAATTGCGTTACGTACAAAAGTAACGAAGTAATATTTAATAAATTTAATAATTTAGTATAATTCTAATG
>DWNE01005531.1:0-13893 GCA_018249875.1 Cecropterus toxeus | reverse complement strand
TTTAAGATCTTGCATTTAAAAACAAACACCGTCCAGCCGTTTGGGCTGTAGCGCGTGTCAAAAAAAATGGACATACATACAAACAAACAAACATACATACATACATACGCTCGAAAAACATCACCCTCTTTCTCACGCCGTCAGGTGAATATATAACAGGACAAAGATGATCGCCTCATATGAAAGTGTGCTGGTTATAATAAACAAGTCTTCCTGAACCACCAACCGACTATGAACGTAAGGCAGTATACCCCTAAATGACCATCCTTACATTTCCCGTGTTTAAGTAGTCTATATTGCTGTGGTCTGAGAGAATGACATACCAAATATACGCCGTAATGCGGTAAACCTGAAACCACAAGCTTCTATGCCCTTATTTACTGTTTCCATAAAAGGATCGTGTGTAAAAATCTAAAACATAAGTTACAGAGCCATAATATTGGGTTCACTGTTGTTAAATATTTAATGAACTGAGTAAGAACAATTTGTTTCCTAATTTAGTTTAATTTCACGTCCGTTGATATTGTTACGGATATTTATGCAATAACTGAAATAACTATTTTATTTTGAAGCACGATTTCTTTTCTTGTTGTATTATTTTGCTTTTTAACGTGAATTTCTTGTTCACTACAGATTTTGTCAAACATGTAATTTTGGGTATTGCCACACCTTTTTTCGGTAAGATGTATATTTCTTCTTGTATCCTTTTCTTTTTACACAGTATATAATTGTATCATTCAGCTTTATACTATAACTAACTTTGAACGTTGATCCATTTGTTCATTTATTATTCATCAGCTCATTCATTCGGTTATTCTCATTTATTAATCCTTTGCAGGAATTTTGCTCAATACAATTATGGTTCCACACATCGTTCATCTATGTTTCATATTGCATATTGCAAAATATTTTCAATAGCTGTGAAATTATATGAGAATTCTGATTTTCAAACTCCTTCGATCAATAATTTGCACAATTTCAGTATTCGAAATAGTCATTAGTATCATTATCATTTATCGTTCATTTTCAGTTCCTAAAATTTTGGAACTAGGAATAATGTAAATTCAATAAAATGTTTTGGGTCCAAAGATCTATGTGCATTGATCAAAGACATTACATGATCGACAATAATATGAAACCGCTAAGTGATCTGTAAAGAATAAGTCCTAAATAAGTTCCTTTCCCAAATAAAATTTCAAATCAAATTTCGGTAATATCATCTATTTTTAATAATAATTTCTAAATAACAGGAATAACCAACAGAATCCATCCATCCAACATCCCTTTGAGCTCAATGATGGGCATACGTCTCCTATTATTATGGGCTTTTTGCCACTACTAACTGCGCGTGCAATGCGGGTTGGTAACCGTGGATGTTGCCACAGGAACGCAGGTTGGTTACACAGGAATACACAACTATCTATCTTTTGGATTTAGCCTATTACAACGCCATCCACGGGAAGGGAAGTGGTACTCTTCAAGACCAACACCACAGGAAAAAATATCCGAAACATCATTTACTAATACAACATCTACGCCACACTAGCGTTTAACTTCGATCTTTAATGCGATTTTAATTCTTTCCACCAGCAGTCTACCAGATCAGCCATTTCTAATCCTTTCATCTCTTATCTCGCCGAAGCCCGCGGTCCTACACGTGCTCGACAGCCGTGTATCGCATATCTTTGATTTACCTCTCACGTATATCTTTACGATATCATCTATGAATCAATTTGATCGAACAGGCAAATGTTCTATGAATAAATCATTTAAGCTTTCCTTTAATCTTACTAAAAGATAAAAAAAAAACTTATAAAATGTTTCTAATTTTATAAATGCGAATGTTTGTGAGAATGTACGGGTGTTTGTTACTCTTTCACGCAATACTACTGGTCCAATTTGGATGAAATTTGGCACACAGATAGTTTATAACCTGGATTAATATATGGAATACTCCTCACAGCAGTAAAAGTAACTAAAATGGGTACTGCCACGGTAATTATATGATATACAATTGTGCTTATATTTCTCGGTCCTAAAAATACATTATTGAAAATCTTTACAACGTCTTAATTTATATCTTGAAGATAAGATTAGATCGAGTCATGTATGTTTAATATTAAATACAATCGCATTAATAAACTATAACATTGAACTAATTTTACATATCAAATTTCTGGAATGAAGTAAACCGTCATAGATAAAATAGAAATGCAAAGTATGAATGATAATTATCATTCTAGGGACAACCATAGAATTGCAAATGAAATTGCACGAGCAAAATTTAAATTGCCATAACATAATGCAGTGCCTTTTCCAGAGACAGCCGCAATAGACTGTGGTAATATTGTGGCGTTTATGATAAAGCGCATTATTGAATTGTCGTGTAAATTAGAGTTATGAAGAAACTCGTTTAGGAATAAGGGAGGCAAGTAAATGAAGTGGAGTAATTCGCCTACTTCATATACAAAACAAATATATAATATATTTTTGTACACATTGTGTTCCAATAAAGCACTATAATCATCTTAAGGCAGTGGAGGTGTGTTCTGGTATGGAAATAACAGTAAAAGGGATAGTATCACACAGATATACGAGAATACTATCTGAGGCGTTAAAATTTAGCCCTAAGGGATAAAAACAGATCTGTGACCAATCTGGAGTTAATTTTAAATGACAGTGGCAACTTACCATTAGGTGGACTGCGTGTTCGCTTGATACTTTTAAATTTAATAAGCGATATAATAAAATTTACAAAATAAACGACAGAGGAACAGAAACAAAACTCATAGCAAAATTCGAAAATAAAGATGGTTGTGCGTCAAAAATAGACTTATTAAAATTTGAAATCTTTTAACATTTTTTGAAAATCCTTTAATACGTTCCAAATGTACAAATTATAATTAATGACGATGTTTATTTAAATTTAATAGATTTGATATTTAAATCAAAGGAAATAAACCTGTAAATTTAATCCTGTAGAGCGAGAAGTAAAATTCAAGTGCAGTATAAAATATACCAAGTGCAAATCCAATGCCTTTTCTTTGCACAATTGCAATGAACTGTGAAAATATTGTGGCATTTATAATAAAGCGCGCTATTGAAATGTCATTCAAAGCGGCCCTTGCAACTGGTTTATATTGGTGAAGATGAATATAAAAGTAAAAAAAGATAATAAGAAATAGAAAATTGTGACAGGTTTTGAATATGTACTGGACTGGGATTTAAAATAGTTGACGGTTGATTCACCTGACAACCATGAGAAAAAAGTTCTACCCTTGACTAGGAATTGGGTATTGATAGGTATTGAGTTGTGGTCTGTATTCACAGTTTGTCTACATTTCAGCACATATTTTTATGTGCTGTAATGTAGACAGCAAAAATCAAATTAACAGACTATTCATCTATAGAAACTACATCACGTACGGGTCCCCCTTTTTGAGCTTGAAATGCCTTATTTCTTATGGAGACAACTTATATTTGAAACTTACAGCAATTGCAATGCAATTTAAATAAAGTAACTTAAAGTTGTATGAATAAATGCGCATACAAATGAATTTTGCTATTTAAATAAACAAATATGATTTGATTTGTATACGATTTTTGTTACTTCTCTTGTACACGATGATTGAAGTGAACGAATGTAATAATAGCATTATAATGATTCATGTATCAATTTGTTTGATGATTGATGTTACCGTGCAAAATAAGACCAAATCCGATAAAGAATTTAAAAGGAAAAATTACATGAAAATTAAAAGTCTTTATTATATTTGAAAGCCGTCAAAATTGGTTAATTAATATTGAATTTCGATTAGTGGTATCACTACATTTATAAATATTGGATAGGCGGTCACAAATTTGCGGACAAACATTAAAAAGATATAGACTAGTATATATATTTTTGTCCAAGTAGAGCATGCAGTTCATTTGATGGTAAGTGATTACTACCGCTCGTAGACGTCTGTAACCAATTTCATATAGAACAGGGGTTCTATCTGAAGTCAACCACAGATGAGTCGTTACTCCTGAGGACTAAGATAGTCGCCTCATATATGAGCCGGCAATTACGATTACGCAAAATCAACCAGAACAGAATTAAATATAACGAAACGTAACATTTCATGGGTACAATTTAAATATGAATAGCCCATGACAGTTGCAATGGGCTGTGAAAATATTGTGGCGTATATTAATACTGCATACGTGAGCGCCGGGAGATGAACTGGTTTCATACTATGCATTACCAATGTACATAGATTTGCATTCTATTTTACTTAATAGGGAAACAAAGTTGATATTTGGTAATGGTGCTGAAGTCTCTCAAACGCTCAAATGTCACTTTGATTATATAGTAATAAAAATAATTTAAGATTCTTGGAAGTTTCTAATGTGTTGGATGGAATGGATGGAAGATGGATTTTTTTCTAAGGAGATGAGTTTTCGAAATCCATTCATTGTGGTCATTTACATTTTGCAAGGGAATGCAGTGGAAATGGGAGGAATGACCCTGAATTTTTTTTTTTACACTTTCCATCTACTTATTTGTTACGCGTTGTCAGTCAGTCAGTGTAAAGAGTTTTACTTTAAGGAGATAAATAAGTTGAATCAATACAAAAACATAATGGATAATGAAATACATCATTTTATTACAATAGGATTCGCTTCAGTCCTTGCTGTTATCAGGATTATTAAAATTAGTGTTATTTTGATTTTTTTGCCTTTCAACTTATCCATCGTTAATCCTTTTATAACAACTTAGCCAAAATCAAATATCTATACAACATTCATGAGGATTGTCCACTAAGTTGGTCCAGTGTGGGAACAAGACAATAATAAAACAAGACTCCAAAGCGGCACAGAACTGGAACTGGTAGATGCCGGCGAGATAAATGCAATTACAGAAGGGAATGGATAAGATAATATCGCGGCGCATTCGATACGGTCACTAGTGTACGACGATAATGTTGCGCGACTGTGAATTGATGGTGTCAGGATTAAACTTATTTGCATTTACAATTGAAACAACGATTATTTTTTATTTAAAATCATTATCTATACTATCTTTACTTTTTATATAATTATAATATATTGTACTTATATCTATAGTAACATTATAAAGCTAAAGAGTTTGTTTTTTTGGTAGAACGCGGTTTTTTTTCTTATTTAATAGCGAATGAAGTCGCGAGCACAGCTCGAGCTATTTATATTTTCGCGGACGAAAAAAATAGAACCATATAAGTTTCGGTTAAGAAGGATATAATAGACTCATCAAATATAATTAATTGATTTAATAGTATGATAAATAAATGTTGGTAGAAATCTTTCAACTCCGGAAGCACCACTGCCACACCTATTTTTACCTTATAACAGCAGTGTGGTAAGGGAGATACTTATCCGTGGTGTTCCAACTTAGTCCCCAGGGGAAGTACCGCATCTATGGCTAAGGTCAGATATGACTGATCTTAACTGGGGTTGATTATACACGGGTAGCAGTGGTCATTTACCACCTGCACGGTGGACTGCATGCTCGTTTACTACTTCCATATTACAAAAAAATGCGAGCATATACGCTCTATATCGAATGGTGGTAAGGAAATGATCATTTCATAAAAAATGACCCTTAAATTTTTAACAAGATATCATTTGTCATTCATCTAGCTAGAATTATCTGGACAGAGCATCAATCACTAGCTAAATGATGTGACAAATAACATCGCTAGTTTTTTATATATCTTTAACAAGATGCTATAAATAGTTTGGATTGAGTTATAAAACAGGTTCAAAATTAGAATTAGAAATAGACATAAATTTCGACACAGAGATGAAAGTTAAGTAGATGTTAATAAATTAATACACAGTCAAGATAAACTTTAAACACGAAACACAGTTTCACATAAGCATAATCTTGATGAAGTATTAGCTTTCGCAGTCAACATTAAACGTATAGTCCGGGATCCAACGTAAATAATTTGCCACCTATCAACTTATTTTATGACAAAATTCTCGATTATTATGGTAGCTAAAGAAGATAACAAGGACACAATATGTTAATTTGACAATTCCCAAAAATGTGTCCCTAACCGGTTATTTTTTGTTGAGTATTAAGATATTCACCTAAGTTTTTCGAAAAAATATTTGTCCTACAAAATGTATGGCTTAATCTAACAGTCCTCTTTAGCTACCAAAATCGAGAATCGTTGTCAGAAAAGTTGGGAGTCTCATCGAAATGAAGCTACTTTCGAAAAATTAGCTTGATAGTAATACGTAGTAAAATATACGGTGGATCCCGGACTAGCACTAAAATACGAATAGCAGTGCAGCAAAGATAAGGAAGAAGCTGTTAATTTTACGACGTTTTACATAGAGGTTATCCGAGTCTCGCTGTTGAGGCGGACGTGTACATATTGCGTGTATTACCTTAATCTGTAAATAGTGTTAGAGTCTAGTTACAAAATACTAGTATTTGAATAGACTAAGTGAATGCGTGACCTTTTGAGTCGAGTAGTTCATACGCATTGGCTGAAACTAATTACAGTGTAACCTCTTTTCTGTCATTTGTTTTTGCAACTGTTTGCCGATAGTAATTGCGACCACTAGCAGTTATCGATTTCATCACATAAGTTGTTATTATAACTTCTCAATTAAACTGTTTATAGCCTCATATTATTCATAATTACCGCCTGCGTCAGGTGGATGTTTTTCGAATGTATGTACGTATGTATGTATGTATGTATGTATGTCCATTTCTCTTCTCTTATAGCCCAAACGGCTTGACGGATTGTGACGTATGGCATAATATTCGTAATCGTCATATTTAAATGTTAATATTTTCGCGAGATCTGTTTAAAAAGTGTTAAATTAAATAAATTATTATGAGACAAAATATCCGAATGCTAAGTTGAGATTTAGATTTGTATTCATTAATAATTAATTTATTTGGTTGTTGTAGTGAATTTTAATATTAAATTTAAATTTGAACTGTCTTGCCTAACTCTTCTTCTGCGGTACTAGTCCGTTTTCTGTACGTGCAAACGTGAATACTTCATATTATTTAGTTCGTGATAAATCTTAAGTGTTACAGCTGTTTAATGGTCTCTGTGGTAAAGTGTAAAATTGCATTTCCTTGCGTGCATGGGACCACGAGCTTTCACGAACTTTTTATTTTATTATTATCATTACCATCGACCTTACTAATGTTCTCTTTATATGTCGTTGTTTTAATCAATGGCGATTATCTGAAGATATCGTCTCTTCCATAAGGATCTATTTTCGATAACAAATATTTAGTTAAACTTTAAAATTAATAGCAACATTTCTAGCTCACAAGTAACTCCTATAATTAAAGATGTATTGTCTTTTACGTTATGTATAAAAAGCAATGCGAAGAATTAGAAAGCAATCAGTAACATAGGTGGAGCCACGAAGCCACTTCTTGGCAAGGAATGGAACGTAAATGTTTATAGATGCAATTATGTAAATAATCGCAAAAGATTGTTTGTCATTAAGTCCATTATATTCTGAATGATCTTTGTCTTTATTCGACTGCGTCAGAAGGAGGGTAGTGTTTTTTGTATGTATGTATGTTTGTTTGTTTGCTTGTATGTCCATTTCTTTGCCACGCGCTATAGCCCAAACGGCTTGACAGATTGTGACGTATGACATATTAGAATCGATGCTGGACTATACCTACTCCACCGTGGTTACAAAGAGGAGACATGTAAATTTTACATATTTTTAGTACTTTAAGAAGATTCTTGAAATTCGGATTTCACGCCATTCACTTGTTGTAACAATAATAAATAAGAGAAACACACATAAAATAGTAAATAACATAAAATCTACATTTTGTGTCTGATATCAGAATATCAAGTAATTTTTAAGGCAAACACTGCTCCTTATACAAGTACTCTTAATTACACCTAAACTCTTAAGGGTCTCGGTAACAACAATATGACGGTACGTTATAATGACATGTCATCTGATGGTGTTTACAATGGGAAGATAGAGGAAGTCATCGACATTAGGATTATGACGCAGGTAGTCACAAGACTAACAATGGACGATATGGACTTAATTGACTTCATTTATGATAATGATGATCCTAATAATCTTTAATTTATACAAATTGATTTTGTTTTAGAGTTATTGACTCCGATATTTGATTGAGTCTTTAAGGGTGAAAAATTTAGTGATAATTCGACCGGGAATGTAGCACCGCCATATGTACCTATTTTTGGCATGAAGCAATTTTTGTGTTTCACTAGAAGGCGTGGTTGCCGGCTCACTTATATATGAGGCGATCATTTAAATCCTCAGGAGTAGGAATAGCAAATTGCTGACAGTTCTCCATGAGCGGGAGTTACCACTCACCATCAGATGGATAGAAAAAAGAATATATGTTATCTACTTTTTTGATGTTGGCATAGTACTTCCATAGTAACAGTTATATTTCAGTAGTTGTGAGCATAGCAGATTTGGAACGCGTAATAAACCCAGAACGTGATATAACTGGAAACACGTGTGGCGCATTGCAAACAAAATTTCAGTCTAGGTATTCGGAAATGATGTAGGGAGTTGAATAATAATGTACTTTATCAAACAATACAAATGGCGATCTTATTGTGAAACAGCGATTACTTTTAAACGACCTTACCGTGCGAAGTTAAAATAAGGATGTGTAGAAAAATAGATGCCAGTACCGAAATTAATTCTTTTTTTTATTTTTGTATTCTAAGATTTAAGCACTGGTGCGATATTTTGAAACAGTTATATTAGATTGTATCGTCAACCCAATAATATGTCACTGAAACTGGGTAAGAATCTCCTATCCAAGTACGAATTGATATACTTCACACAAGTGAGATTTTTTTTATGCCTGTTTATATTTGCTTTAGTCCATTACATATTCACAAAATTGACGCTCAAAATATTTTCGCGTGTCCTACTAGTATACATATGTGCCGACCTTAGAATTATGTATGTATGTACGAAACCAATATATATTGATTTTTTCTACTTTTTGTAGTGTAAAAGTCGGTTTTATATTTTGCTAAAAAATGTTTAATTAGAATGTCATGATCTAAAGCAGTGTTTCCCAACGTGGGTCCACGCTCCATAGATGGCAATTTGATAGTTAAGGGGAGAAATTTTAAAATGGACTAGACACAACTTGAACAATTTCTTTGGGTTGGAACGTAAAAGCTATATAGCTTTTCGAGCATGATCCTACTTCTGTCGCTGTCGGGTCTGATTTAACGCAGCCAAAAATTATGTAGGGGGCATAAAAAATATAAATGTTAAGGTGGGGCATGGTCTAAAAAGGTTGGGAAACATTGCTCTAAAGTGCCTTAAATATGTATGCTAAAAATATTTCAACTATCTACAATAGGCGGATGTAATCACACTTCTCAATCACAATAACTGAACGTTACATATTAACACGCCTTGTAACATTCATGGAACTTAACACGTATCTCGTAATGTAATGTAACCGAATACTAAAACAGTAGCAAACATGTCTTCGTACCGCGTGTCATGTTTGAATTGCACTGCTTTGTCAATAAACTCATTTGTACTCACATTGGTACAGTTGGCTCGGATAATAACTGAATGATGATGACAGAGTAAATAATAGCGACATTACAGCGCAAACAATATCATCAGTGTACATTGCGATAGCTATAAATCATTTGAATAAACAAAATTTATAATGTACTAGCTTATACCCGCGGCTCCACCCGCTTTACAGAAACTGCAAATGACCAGCAGAACTCTAAGAAAACTGACGCGCAAACACGTTGAACCCAATCCTTTAACTTGGACCGACTTTATCTGGGAATAATGCATTTTTATCCGTAAATACAAGAGAATGGTTTCATTTTTTTCCTGCTAATACTGAAAACGCGAATGCAGAAACCGTGAAAACGAAGCAATCTATTGTTACATTGGTACTAGAATTACAATTAATAACGTGGCAGTTTATACAATATGATTTATATTCGAGACAGCTGCAATTTTGGAAACGATATGTCATGTTGACTAATATCCAACATGGACAGATATCGGGTGGGTGAAATAAGGTGGGTTTTAGTCGTACAATCTGTATTAGGTAATTTATACAGTTCTATAATATAGAGAAGTGAAGTACCTGATTATGAATTTAATAATGTAATTGTATGACACCAAGAGAAAGATCGACAAAGTTATTTATGCCTAACTATGTAAGCATTAACATACTTAAGGATATTGATTTTCAGTCGAATGTTTTTTTTTAGTAATTCTCATTCACTGATTAATAATATTTCAAATACACACGACATTCCTTCAAATCGATACATCGAAATACTTATATAGATATAATATCGATATCGTATCAGTATTACTGTATCCGACTGTACCCAGTAGCGGTCGGTTGTCACAATTAATTAGTGGCAACACTAGCAACTGTCAAAAGTATCATCACAGCGAATTAGAAATTATATTGCTACTAGCTTATTCCCGCGGTTCCATACACATCGGTCATGTTTACCACGACAATGAGTATTACATGTGTTAATCCAGGACATAAACTATCTGTGTACAAATCTTAGCCAAATCCGACCAGTAGTTTTTGCGTTAAAGATAAACAAACACACACACACATCCTCACAAAAATTCGCATTTACGATATTAGTAAAAAAAATAACTTTTTTTACATTCACAGCCCCACATATATGATTAGCATAAGATTATCTCATGTGTCGTGGGTATCATGGACACACAAAGAAGAATACACAAACTCCCAGACCCAGAACGAAATCTAATTCAAAGACGAATACACTTTTGAGTATTCGTCGTGATGATTTTAAATTCTGTCTAGGTATGAGTGTTTATTCAGACACAGAAGATAATTTAAATCAGATATCTGTCTGGTCATGGATCGAACCCGGAATCCAATGCGTGTCAAACAGGTATGGTGACCGTTCCGCCACACGAGCTGTCAAAATAGTAAGAGTGAATTATGTACAATGAAAATGTGAGACAGTTAACGAATAAAATGCTATACCATGAATAGATAATATACTGTCTTTAACTAAAGTAGTGCTTGGTTTCTTGACTCAATTAATGGGAACACATTGGCCGGGTAATGGTGCAACTGTCAGGAGCTTCATGATGGGGAATTGGAAATTATACTGTTATTGAACTCTGTTTAAGAAGAAGTTCTGTTATGAAGATAGTTAACTTTATGCATACGATACTAGTCTTACGATATTAGCGCCAAGATATATATTGAACCCTCTTTAATGAAAATATGAGATAGTTAACTTTATGCATACGATTAGTCCCACAATATTAGCACGAATTGATATTTCTTAGCTTTTTATTAAAGATTTTTAAAAGAAGGAGGTAGAACCCTTTACTCAACTTACTCGTATTTTATTAGATTACAACGACAAACCTACGAGTATATGAGCGCCGACTTCAAAACTATTTAAAAAATAAAGTCCAATTGAGAACCTCTTCCTTTTATGAAGTCGGTCAAAAAGTCCTGAATAGGCCAATCGAAAGCCAGATACAATGTCTTGTTTTGTGGTAACATTAAGTGTGAAGTAAATATATTATATACAAAGGTGAAGGATTCCACGGGAATTATGTACGCAATTAATCTAATAGCATTTGTTCTACCGTCATTTATTACATCAGTCTCGCCGTTATGTAAGGTTATCGAAACCGGAACATTGGGATTTAATTGTGCGTTTATTAGGAAATCGATACTTCATATCAAACTACGTGTAAATAAAAATATCATTGTTTATTTAAATTACATTAATAAGTTTGTATAATCGTTCATGCCACTGAGTGGAACCTACATCTTTCTAATTCGATGGCTACAAAAAAATCACTTGGTGAAAAGCGTCCGCGTGTAGTGTTAAGCGTTGCTGTGTTTTGGTAAGAAAGGGTTGTAAGAGGAGATGCACTTACGTACCAAATTAGTCTTAGACGGTATTCCTATCCTATTTATTTCTAAGTGCCTATTTGTCCTATTTCTCTCATGTGCGACAGTTACCATTTATCAGGTGCTTTGACTGCATGCTCGAAAACTTCTAAAGGACCTCATCTTCAAACCCGATTTGGATTGATTTGCTCCACCGCGAACAGCGTGACGTTATATGGATTGATGGTGACGTGGCCCAGATGTGAAGAGCATACTCAGCAGCAGAACATAAAGAAGGTCGCAGCCAGCCATCATGCAGTCAGAAGGCTTGACTGAGCTACGAAAAATAACGATCCGGTGTTAAAACGCGAGGGCGCGTCGGCGCACGACAGCCCGGCGGGGTTGCTCCAATATGCTTGTATTGCACCATTTGTTGCACGCTCAACCATTAGTGTCACTGCGTCCCCACGCTTCGGTAATCACCACCAATTGTTATTAATAAAAGTCCATCAACAATCACGCTCGATCGGGCAGCTGTTCACGCACGCGTTTCACACCACGACGCCTATGCTATTCCTTGAGGCTTATTAATTACAATAAGTGCAACTGTCGATCTAAATTTACTTGTGAAAGGGTCCGCATGTGGGTGTTGGTGTTGGGGCAAGTCACGTTAAATCGCGCAAGACATAAACTAACTTCTCTTTTTAAGGAACTCGATAACATGAAACGAATATTCCGAAAAGTTCTAGAACTCTTCAGACGTGAATTATATCAGATGTAACGTGGTGACAAAGATTTACAAATTATAACAGAAGATAATTACTTATATCTTAAATTAATAGATTTATGGAAATAACACTCTTATTTAACCGGTTTAGACTTGATGTGTTATAATCTAAATATTGTAGAAACTTAACATATATGGGTGCCCCATTTACAAATAAAATAGATATAAATAGTAAACAGATTTATGATGGGTAGGTATAACACGAAAAAAGTTTTAACCCTGACTAGAAAAAAAACTTACAACTCCATTGAGTAATAAGTAAGGGCCTGACAATCTTTAGAGTTTTTGTCATGCGTGAAAATAAAAAAAAAACAACACGTATGATCCCACTATGTCTACTAATCCTGCCTACCCATCACACGACAATATAAAAGGATAAAAAACGACAGGACGCGGCTTGTCCTCCATTCATGCGAGCAGACGTATTGTTGGGATTAAAATACACCATCCAACCAATCGAAAAGAACCTTCCAATGAATTAAGCGTCAAAGGAGACGTGGAACTGACAAGAGATCAAATTAAACCGGTTGATAAATAAGGTCATGCTAGGGGCGAAGAACAACAAATCAACGAATTACCGTTTTCCATAGAAACTCTTTGTATGGAATCAGAATGTGGGCCCTACGGTGATGCGTCATAACTTTTAATTAAAATGGAACATTAAGCTAGACCCAGTTTCAAAATTGAAATAAGCGAGACAGAGACACACGATATAAGGGTGGAAAGAGAAAGAATAAAAGGAAACTATTCAATAAATGCTTAGCGTGAAATTGATTGAGTTATTGGGATGGGAATGACCGTAGTGTAATAAATTGTATCCACATATTCGACGAAACAGCAAATGTTGTCACGCACATAAATATAATTTGGAAATTGATTAAGCCACCCTCGTTAATGTCATTCCTTTTAAATAGACAATAATCAATGGGCTGTTCACTTTAATTGTTTAGTTATTATTTGAAATATGTTACTTTAATTTTACAGCTAAGGTACCATTGAATACTTTTTTGGTCAACTACTACAATATTGAAAGGCGTATGTGTTATTTTTCCAATATTTCTGAGTTTTGGAAAGGAAATTTAGAAAAGAAAACATTTAGACTCGTACCGAAAACGTATCTTAAGCGTTTTGGCAAGTCTAAATGTTCAACCCTTAGCTTAATATAGCTCTGCTAAGTTTAAGTATATTT
>DWNE01005530.1:0-13893 GCA_018249875.1 Cecropterus toxeus | reverse complement strand
TAGTATTTGTTGTTATAGCGGCAACGGAAATACATCATTCGTGAAAATTTCAGCTTTCTAGCTATCACGGTTTATGAGATACAGCCTGGAGACTGACAGACAGCGGAGTCTTAGTAATAGGGTACCGTTTTACCCTTCGGGTACGGAACCCTAAAAACTAACATAGCGTGATGTCATGAGGAATATATTTGTTATTGAGGAAGGCTATATTATAATATTAGTATAGAGAAATAGGAAGAGGTTATCTACTCCTCATGTAATAGGTATATATTTATACACGTGTTCCTTTATCATAGGAATTTATTTTTCACAAAGCTCGAGTGACAAGTTTTTAAAATAAAACTTTGTAACACTTTAGAGTTTGATATTATTCAATAAGATTTTTAGCACGGAAAACGACTTTTTTGCAATTTTAATTAAAATACGCCGAGACCGATTTTAATTTCCGTTCGGGTCAAGAGCTTGTATGACAGCCAAATTTTAGTTCCAATTTTTGCGATCTCCAAGGCAGAAATCTACATGAATTTCTCTTTTTATGATCTGTTTTCAAAGAAACTCTCTAAAAGTAATTTATAAATGCTACTAACCTAACCTGTCTGACTTCTTTTAGGATAATCTCATTAGTTTAGCTCTTAAATGAGGTCTCGACATCATAAAGTTCCATTAGTCTTTTTTAATGTAAAGAAGATCTTGAATGATGCCACTTTAGCGTTAGTGTTAGCCTTTTCTATTAGAAAGGGTATCAAATGAAAGAAAGATATAATACTCTTATCTTACTATTATCACGAAATTTCATAAAAAGCGTCAAATTATATGTCTTATCTTATTGATGAGTAACATAATTATGTAAGCGCAGGTAAACGTGATTGTTAGCGCGATGCTTGCCTTTATTTATTTTAGCACCATCTGTTATACATTTTCGGAACTGTTAAGTTTGGAACAAAACTAAGGACTAACTAAACTAGATTAGTACAAAGGATACTTTTTATCGTGGAACGTGCCTCAAGCTGGCGGAACCGCGTGAATAAGTTCATATAATTATTATTATTCAAACAAAAAAATCGACCGTTTAAAAACAATGAACTAAAACTCAAAGCAATCAATCATTTTGAAAGCAGATGGGTTTTTGTTTTAATATTTTTAACAATACACAGACAAAAAACTTTTTTTTCTAAGGTTATTGGACCAGTGTGGTTCTGCTGTGGAGGTACCATCACCACAGATATTTTTAGCGTTTTAGTGTTCAAAATTTTAAGAGTTTGCAAGCAGACTATCGGACATGTGACGCTTACAATAATTCCTAATGACAAACTAAACATCTAAAATTAACCTGTAAAAATTACTTGTGACATTTTTTTACAGATTTCTCAGTCTATGAAAGAGGGTATCACATCGAATGATATACGAGTATATTATGTTTTACTGCAAAATAATCAGAAATAATTATAATACAAATAATTAAGTTAGGATATCTAAGACTTGGAAAGAAGCGCGTAACCGTAAAGACAAGGAAATACCTCGTTCAAGAAATAAAACATAAAGTCACGCAAGAGCACGGTAATTTTTCTCACACAATTTGATCGCAGGCAATTCACGAACGTAGGCGCCATGTAACCCGCCCTGTCAATGCGGTCAGAATATCTCATGTATATTAAGCGGGAATAAATTTACCTACATAGTGACGTTACCTTGTGAAGCTCATTCCGGGCGGCGTTCCCCAGGGCACGACCGCAAGCCCGGCTTTGTTAGGCGCGTCCTCCGGGAGCGAGCCATGTAAAGATTTGTAAGCCATCAGGGTAAAGCCCGGTAAATTGTAACGTTTACGGCCAATCTTATCTTGGTTTTATGATCGGTCAGGTACTGTTATGCATGCCTAAAACTAATCTGAACTGGACAACTGCAGGTTGTTAATATGGGGATCTGCAACACAAATGAGGATAACTGTAAAAGAGGCAATTAGTGACTTATACGAGTTCTTTTTATTAGTTTTACAAGTTATCTTTGAGAAACGTTTAAGATTGTTTTCGCTGTAATTTTTACTTAACCTACAGTTATAAATGTGTATATCTTATCACGCGACCTAAATTTGTTGATGCGCTAAAACGCTTACTATTCATATAGAAAATATTTTTTTCCAATTTGAAAGGAAATTAAACTTAAGTAATATAAGTAAATTGAATTTACTCAATTTGATTACATGTAATTACTGAGACTAAGCAACCAATTCTCGACAGTAGAACAATAATAGATTGAGTTTACGATCGTCCATTCCATTTGTCTAAATCGTTGCCAGTAAAAGCTTTACATTTTTTGAGAGCTCTAGACATCGGTACTCAGACGACTGGAGCAAAGGATTTTGAAATGGAACTTAAAGCCACATTACGGTTAAAGGGTCGTGTAACAAATTCTGAGAAATAGACTTCGCCTGAAAGCGCCCGTATATTGAATGGAGTGCCTGACCTTGCTTCTGGCGTTTATGGACCATATTTTTTTAACTCTTATGATATTTTATGTTACTAGCGCACGTGGTTGCATTGTGCCTGAATTTTGTTCTTCACTTACCCATGGCAATTTGTAATGAACGTAGAATAATTATTTTTAAAATTAATCCCAGGTGCGACGCTACTAGAGATTAAAATGAAACTTCCTCTCAACTAAAATTAATATATAATTTTAAATTAATAACCACGTACCGTTAATACTCATTACATATTACAATCTAAACATACTCAATCAAAGATAATACCATCCCAGAGGACTTCGTTGAAAAGCCTCATCTAAATATCTCCCTTTAGAATACTGTTGTGTTTAGAATACAGCAATCTACAACGTGTATATGTAAAGCGAACATAAAAACAATATTAATTTCATCGAATTCGAACAAAGAACTCTAATTTATTTTATATTGACTTCCCTAAAGCGTTTTGTCATCTTATTATAATCTATTCCGTAATGTGCCTAAAAAGAGCCATGTTCTAAAATTTTAACATTGTATTTGTTTGGGTATGTGAGATATAATTTTCATGTTTTTACACTTAGACATCGAACCATTTTTATTGTTTAATTTTAATCAAATGCATACCTTTAGGATAGTTGTAAAATATTTCTTTTATATAGTACCGCGACCGTAGCGATATTTTAAAACTTTTTACCACAGACAATATAAACAGGAAAAAGGTAATTCGAAACATGAAAAGGAAACAGAAGTACATGAAAGTACGCTTTTGTTTCTTTCTTACATTGTATTCCCGCCGCGCGAGCCTCCGACGTGTTCGTAATGAATGCTTTGACTGCTGTAACAATTGTCAATTTATATCCCTTTGGTATTGTTAGTACAGAATACCTAAGATTTTTATTCGTTGTTTGAAGGTTACTGTTATATGACTAGACATTTTTTATTACATGAAGCGTCTTAGACGGTGGTTAGAACGAACGAGGTAAAACCGTTAAAATAATATAGCCGTACGAAGTATTCTGATGTCTATAGTAGTTAAATGAATTACAATAATTTCAAGTTAAATTGTATCAGTTAAGGTAATCTAGTCGGTTAAACATTTTGTTTTGGATCTACATAAAAAAGGTCTACCGTCCATCGACATGTATCACCAAGTCCATATGGAACAGGATTTTTACGATGCCATCCATATGCATTGCCATCTCTGAGAAATAAGATGGTGAACATTTCGCATACATACACTTCTATGAGGCAAGCAAAGCTTTAAATATGCCGAGCGATGGTCTCTTCCTTTTCTTCCATGAAAAATTCTTTTTACGACGTTTAAAATTCAGCTGTCAGACAACTATGTCTTTGTAAAACTTGATAAATATGACATTAACTACCTGGCACCGTAAGCAACATCAGCTCTTAAATTAAGCGCTTACAAACAAGCTTACGTAATACCGACCTCCACTCTAATGTTATAATCGTTATATTATGTCATTTTTGATATAATACGCCCTATAACCCCACCCTACGTCGTCGAGGGCCCTTTTAGTGTCAAAACTCGGAAACCACGTAATACCTCCATTCCCGGCCGAAGTGATTCTGTTCGTGCACGCGCGTCACGTGCGCTGATAGGATTATAATGAATAATAATCTGCATTATGCCGCTTTCACGTTTTTTGCGGTCCGCTGCGATATGCGGCCGTGGGCGGTTATCTACATTTTATTCTGAGGATTATGATTAAGGGCTGACTTACCTAAACCGTACATCAACTTGAATTATCCAGAAGCGAATCGTAAAAAGCGCCTATATAATTTTGTTAGAACCATACAACGGAATGAATGGAATGGAATTTATACGTCTTACTTATATAAATGCAAATGTTTAGACAGGAATTTGTTACTCAATCAGTCACAACAGCTAAACTGCTCTGGATGAAATTTGGCGCACCTTGGTAATTACCACGCTGTTATTGAATAAATGGATGCTGTTATTTGAATACGCAAAGATTATCCTAACCCATCCAAGGCCGTTGGCTCCATGGCCAAATATGCGACAAAGTGGTACTCCTTGTGAGGTGCATTAATTTGTACCATGTGAAAAAAGGAGGTGCCTCTAATGATGTACCGATTGACTTTGTTCAGGATTATACAGTTTGACTTTTATCTTTGATTCTATTCGTATTGAGTGAAGTAAAGTCAACTGCTATCAGTCCTCTGAAAATATATTATGTAACTTAGTGTAATAAAAAATGTAATGAATAATACTGTATTTTAGACACTTATGAGGCTTGTGTAAGACGTGGCCTAACCCAGAACCTTATACGTATCGAACCGATCATTACAAGCTTTTGCGTCTATAACTACTTGAAAGACAAAACATCAAAATTTTATGTACTATCTACGTAGAATCACTTTTCTTTCTACCTACAACCTAATATTCCGAATTTACAATAACGCTAACAATCTATCCCACGATCAGTTGTATTCAACCTGTGAATAAATCTGTTTTTGCGATGCATTGCACCGTGCAGTCGTGCGCGGCTGTCAGCGGAACACGCCATGCGTTTTATTACAGCCGGCACGCGCGCCCATGTTCAGTTCATTTATTCGCCAACTGGGCAGGGTCTATGAAATATGTATAAATTAAAATGACGAATTCTTACTTCATATCGATAATCTGGGATCTCTGATGTAATGGTAAACTAAAACATAAATATTAATTTGTAAAATATCTGCGTAGCCGTGGATCTAACCCACCGTCAAGTCAAATACAAATATTAACAAAGACAAAAAACAACAATTCCGAGAACATAAAACAATAACAATAACAAGAACATAAAACATATCTCAAATATGAATAAACAGATGAATAAAATTATAACTATTACCTACAGTTATGCGCTGGATTTTTTTGACGAAAAGGGGAACGATTAAAAAGGAAATAGGGATATTTATGTACGAGTATATGTACAGATGGGAAAAACATAATAAGGTTTAAGACGAATTTCAAATACAGAAAACACATTGTTAGATGTACATAAAGTCCAAGACGAAACCGACGTCAGTACAACAATGAAAAAAAATCTTATTGTTTCAGTGTAGAAAGATATTTTTCCACAATACATCAACCATACGTTCACTTGACTCCACTATTCGATGTATAAAAGTACCTGAGTGCCATCAATCTGGCTCGACGTATGTCCGCTTTTGTTTGTTTGCTCCGTCTTGCGTGCTAGCCATCCATCTCCGTCGATGTGTCGCCGCTGTCCATCTGGGCCGACTGTAGTGCTTCAAGGTATTGCACTTTTAATCTAAGACTATTTTCTTTTAAAGTGATAAAATACCTTGCATAAACAGAGGAGGATGCGGAAAGGTTCTCGAGAAAGATTATCTTAGTTGATGACCTTCGTTTCAGTTTCATAATTTTATTGTTACGAAAATGGGAAATAATGAGAAGTAAACATGAAATTCAAGTCAGATTTCTCAAATTCCAATACATACACTATTAAAGTAAAATAAACAAAGAAAATACATTGTATACTCCACGCAAACATCCAACTCTACGTAAACTTGGAGAATACGCTCACATATAACTTTTGCAGTACTCCAGTAAAATGCAGATAGTGCGGACTTATTCGAATTTTCTTATCCAGCTCACGCAAAGTTTAACGCTTCAAAGAGACCGGGAAATGGGTAGAGAGATGTCCTTGGACTGAAATGCAGTGAGAGAAGCAACATTTTAATACAAGTACTCGCAGTTTATTTGCTCTCAGAAGCTTTTGTTGCATTAAGTGCAGATTGCGAAAAACAAAGGAGAATTTGTACTTTGATATTTTTTCATCGCTGGAACGGGGTAAATAGATCTCTTCGGCTTAATTATAGTCACCAGGGTGTAAAAAAGTTTTAGCCCTTAACGTATGTTGAATTAGAAAAAAACATTTTACTTAAATATTGTGCGAACTATAAAATAGTTAAGCGTGAAAATAAAGCGTGCAAATTGTAACGAAAAATTCATAAATTATGACACATTTCCTTAGAGAAATTAGTATACATGACCTTCCCTCACATTAAAATAACATTTTCGAAAACGTGAAATTACTCCGAATAAATTCACTAAGTATTCTACGGTATATTTTTTTAAAAATGACCTTAATGAACTAAACCTTCTGAATTTAAACACCAGTAAAGTCTGGTCTGCGAAATTGTGTTTTAAATTTTCAAGCTTAATATTCGCATAAATGTAGATTATGTTAAGGAATTCATAGCCGAGTGCGCTTATGCAAATGTGACAAGATTAGAGGGTCAACCACACAAGACCGGGAGAGACAAGGCAACTGCAAATAACATTTGCAAATATCTAGACGTTAGGGTTTCTCCTGAACAAAACAGGCAAGGTCAAGGTAACTTTGAAAGTAAACGACAGTTTCAACGCAAATTTAAGGTTTCAAGAGCTTACAGGAATTATAAATGGAAATGAGATCTTTCAAATGATAGTGAAACATTTATAGGCGCAGGTCAACGATTGCTGACGATGCTTGTATTTATTAATTTTTGGGCCATCTGTTATAAATTGTCAGAACTATTAAGTATCGAACAAAACTAAGCGGGCTACGGTGTTAGTTCGACTTAGTGCGGGGTACTGTTCCTAGATGGCGTTATTTTCATTATATTACATATTTAGATTCTGTCGCACTCGTGTCTTTTATGCATACCTATTACTTGCACGAACACGATGTTTCACATCTGCCAGGCGTCCCGTGATGGCTTTTTTTTCTTAAAGTTTCTTTTTTCTTTTGGACTTTAGACAATAAAAGGTCACTCCATTAAGTTTACGAAAGCGAAAGCAGATAAAGCAGGTGGATAAATTGATACTGCACTAACTTCAACAACGTATTGTATAATGGAAAATCATAACATTATAGATATACACAGAGTTAAGTCACGTGATAAGTGATGTGTAACGTTGATATTAACAAAATCTTGCATACGATAGAATGATTCAAATAAATACGATGACCTTTAAACATTTCTGAGATTATAATGGAAAAGAAAACAGTTTTAAACGAACCTCTTGAACAGAACTGTACAATATACTCGTTAGTATATAACTTGATAGCACATTTGACGTTGATAAATTTCTCGAGTTACCCAACACTAAAGAAATTCTTCACATTATATCACTTAACTTCTTGGATACTTATATATTTTACTAGATGTACCTGTGGTTCGCTACGTGGCAAAAAATTAGATTATACTCGCTAATCATTGGAGGTACATGACAAGTGCTAAGGATCTTGCTGATAGAAAATTAAATAAACACATTTGTGCATTGCCAGAATGAATTTGGCAAAGCACTACCGCGTTTTTCGATGTCAATTTCGTATATCACAAGCTTGCTATTTTTATCGTTCTATTTTTATTTAAAGTGGAAATATGTAGGTCTGAAGCCAAAAGGTATAGTAACGGCACTAAAATAGTCGACATCTTAGAATATAGACAAATATCATTCAATAGAATCAAAGAATTCAAAAGTAGTCTATAGACTGACCCGTTGAATGTTAAACTACCTCCATGCAAAATTTCATGTAAACAGGACCAGTGGTTCCAGCGTGATTGAGTAACACACAGACACACATACATCATGTTTCTATATGAGTATAGAGTCATATAGACAAGTATCCATATAAACCACCACCAAATTGACACACGGTTAATTTCTGAAACTTGTAATCCTAATTATCCTGGATTCAAGGGTTTAAGATTTCTGTGGTCTAGTCGAGCCGTCGCTTCGGCTGCAACGTAAAAGCCGGTTCCACACTTCTTTGTTTAAGTGTTGTGAACTCGGCAAGCACTCAAAACGAGCGAGGCTTTATTTTCGCAAGTAATTCCAGTCTTGATTAAAATATTTTATGAGCAGTACACCGCTCGTCACCGCTTCGCTGCCTTTTGTTCTTCCAAATTCGACATTTAGATAAATTGAGGCCTGTATTTACGTGGCGCAGAGTTCAGTCGTTATAAATAAATGGATACCAGGTGCTTAGAAAGAACAATAGACTTTATTACGCCTAAATGTGTTTCTTCTATCTAGGGTGTGCAATTTGTGCAAATGTTTTATCTAATTTCTTTACTTGTGGTATTTTTGTAAGGTGTTTCTATGGTTACTAATGTATTATTTCTAAAAGTGGACATGTCATGATATCAGTTGGATGTAACGTATTATTCTAATCATCCAATTATAATATAATCTAATATTTAATTAGACAAAATAATTCTTTCACAAAATATTTAATACACATAAACTCATATGAATCTTCTGTCATAGGTCAAATTACTGTTAGGTTGTCATTAATTGTGTTGCCCTTAATTTGAGTATGAACTACTCATTGTGAAACTGTTTTTCGTAGTGAAATTTTGCGTACTGACGCATAGTCGTAAATTTGGGCGTTACTCCGCTATAAATTGAATCACGTTTCGCGTCAACAAGCAAAGCCTGCGCCCACAATTCAGTTAAGTCAGTGGACTGATGTACTGTAGCAATAAACACTATATACGGCAGTTCCGATTGGCAATGGTGAGGTGGTACGGCTCGGCTGCATTCCCT
The DNA here is from genome assembly GCA_018249875.1 of Cecropterus toxeus. NCBI lineage: Eukaryota > Metazoa > Arthropoda > Insecta > Lepidoptera > Hesperiidae > Cecropterus > Cecropterus toxeus. The sequence goes on along the minus strand of DWNE01005530.1, from coordinate 4,846 downwards.
TGATCGATTTGGGAGTGTACATTTTCTACACCAGCAAATATTTTACGAACACTTCATTCAACGAAAACTATAAGTTTAATATGTATATTAATTGATGTATTGTAAAGCACGCACTATGTATTATAAAACAACGCGAGGAACACTACACACGTGAATATTGTCTAAAAAAATCACAAGTGTGTAAAACCCCTCCACTTGGCGAGCGCAGTGAACTATGGCCTAAAACTCACCCATTCTGATACAAAATCCGGGCCTTGCAGTTTAACAATGATGAATTGACTAATCAAGTCGCGTCTGATATCGACTTCATTCTGGATAGCTCTAGTTTTATTCACAAACGAAACACCCTCAAGGGTCTATGTCACCATGTCTATGAACCAATGCAAAAACGTACTCAAAGTCCTGATAAAAGACGCACAGAATCGGCCACCATGGTCTTTTAGCCAGTTTCAATTTGGCATAACTTTTTTACCGCCACGAGAAATGATTTTCATTATGGATTTTCTAGCATAAATAAAAAATAGTACTGGCCTTAAAGATGTACAGCATTTACATCAGACTTTACATAAAACTTTAAATGCTTACTGCATTTAAAGCCCTATACTGGGATTCTATCGTCGCGGGACAAAAATCTCCAGAATATAGAACAGTGGTTCTATATGAAGTCTATCACAGTTGCTACTCCCGAGGACTGAGATAGTCGCCTCATATAAAAGTGAGCCGGCAACTACACCCTTCCACCGAAACGCAAGAACTGCTTCACGCTAGAAATAACTGTGGCGTTGGTACTTCCCCGGTCGCACTACATTGGTTCTACCACCTGGAAAATTCTCTACCCAGGGATCGTGTGAACCCACTACGTATCACACCGGCATGGTGACCGCTCTATCACGCAGGTCGTCAAACATTCATTTACTGCTTTTTTAAACCAAAAAATAAACCTAAATATGTTATTAACCTTCATATATACATGTCATAATAACTACAATATTTGTACCACTATTCAAATGTTATTCCCCTGTGATACTCATTAGATTGTTTGTTTATTCCACTGTCGGACGCGAGCGACCCTTGGCAGCGACAAATTGTTATGTTAGAGCCCAGTGCTAGTGGCCAACCCCAAAACAAACTAATTACTCGGTAAAGAGACTACCTAATTAATTAAAGGCCAACTTGTCGCCCGTGGCTCCACCCGCATGTCAGCTTGGAGGCCAACATCCAGTCTTTTGAGTTCATTATATGTTTTTCCAGTACATCATTTACGTTTGGATATAATTTATAAATATTTTTTAGGATGTGCATGCCTCAAACTATACGTATTTGACCAGCGTGATCGATGACTGGCAAATCAATGGCAAGCGTGCCACTGATGGCACGCGTAACAATATTTTGGGTGCACCATAGCTTCATATACTTGTGAGTCTTGTGAGGCAGATTCAATGGGCGTAATGGGAGTCAGAATATTAACATTTAGTGACGTTTTATTTGGTCAACAAATCGTAGAGACACCGGTGACAAATACTGTTTAAATTTGGCGATTTTCGTTTTTTGGTCATCAATACTTTTAGGAAGTTTTGTGAATATGGTACAAATGTAAACATGAACTCAAAATTCATTTGACGGCATGTCTATGGCTATTTTTAGAGAAATATTTAATAAATATTTCTCTAAAAATGTAACGTCAATACATAAAGGTTTCTTTTCAACACTATTACCACAACTGCCATTATTACTATGCCTACTCTACGCGACCAACTGCTTATGCAAGAAATATATTTAAAAGTTGGTTAAAATATTAAATTAAAACATTTTTCTTTCATCGCTGAATATAGGTTAATAATAAGAATTTTATATAATTTAGTAGCGTGATAAATTAAGTGGAATGAAACTATGTGGCAGTTTTGAAGAATGCCCAAATCGCGTTTTAAAACACCATGAGTGTTAATAGCTTGTATTTAAATTTCTTGGTTATTTTTAAAGTACAAAATTACTATAAACTAATATATAACTATTATAAAACACGTTGAAAGCTTTATGCTGTAGTTGTGAGTCATGTTAACAAATAAAACCGGCCAAGTGTGAGTCGGAATCGCGCACGAAGGGTTATGTTTAAAAACGGCAAAACTTTATAAACATTGATTTATTTTATTCTGCCAAATAAATGTATTTCTCGTGCAGTCAGCAAAACCAATTAAACATCACTATAATTGGTGTGTACATTACACGGAAACGTGAAATTTAATTGCACTCGATACACACTCGTTAATTACAGCACCGATAATGTGTATCGGGACGTCGGCGTTTAATCAGCGCGGTAATGAAGGTTTCGCTAATTAAGTTATGGCCTATTAAAATCTGATGAAATTCTGAGCTCCGATAGACCAATAACATGTATACTAATATATAAAAACCGGCCAAAAGCGAGTTGGAGTCGTATTTGAAGGGTTCCGTACCATTATCTATTGTATTCACGTTTTTCGTATTACTTATTTTATTTTGATTTTGTATTAGTTGCTATAGCGACACGAGCGACTTATAAACAAGAAGAATTCGATCAAAAACAACAGCTTATAACATAACCCGTTAATTTATCATTTAGATGTTTCCCTGACTGCGGATTGAAACCAAAGTCCTAAATATATAAGATCGATGTTGACCATGGTCGACATCGTTTGTATTTTGATGAGGTTTAAGTTGGCATAAGAAAATATTATATACTAAATTCGTGTCTACATAAATTACACCAAAAAAGATTCCCGAACCGAATGTCTAGTTTAATACTTGTTTGGGTGGAAATGTAGATTATATATGTTTACTTTTCTGAGTGACCAAGATACTTAAGAATTATAGTATTAGGCTACAAGTGTAAGGGGTACAAGCCATTTAGTTATGTTATAAGGATTCCAAGAAATAAGTGAGTGTCTAATGCGTTAATTACCAGTTATTCACCGAAGCTTCAACCAATTAGGATAATCCGAAAATAGCTGGTTGAAGACATTTTGTTGTGTTTTGCTATTTTGGCAGGAATAATTCTGAATCTGTTCAATAGTTTTATGAAATCCTGGAAACACTGCCAATCAGTGACTTCCAAAATCTGATTCTAGACCAATACATATTTCTTGAAGTGGGCGATTACATTCCCTTGCATTTGTTGTTGTTTTTAAAAGAGAGTTTTATAGAGCTCAAAAATAGGAGGATTTTTTTCACTAATAGATTTTAATGTCGATGCTTGATTGACGTAATATATTTGAAAACCTCTCTTTAAGGCTATGTTCCAGAAATCAGAAAGCCAATATTACCACAACATTCATATTAAGCATATTCAGTTTCACAAATTAAGTTGGTTGCACGTCGGTAGACCAAACCGTAACATCAGTTCATACGCTCTGTTATAATTAAACAAGATTGGGTAATTAAATAACCAATCTTAATTATTCGCCATTCAGACAGTGTGATAGTCCCCCGTCGCTAGCTTTAGGCGAACTATACAAGGAGCGATAGTTTGGTGAAAGTTTCTAACTTGTCAGTTCCCATACTATATTTAGAGGCATATAAAACTAAAATTGCACCTATTTTTTCGTTTCATAACACACACATATAAAAACTGCTAAATTATAACTTAAATGCACGCGGTAAAACTAAAATATCAGATTTGAAATTAAATATTTTAAATTGACGAATAAATTTAATGATATTAGAACTCAATACAAATAGACGCCACACTGCTCAGGGAAGACCACTGCTAAACCTATTTTTTCCTCATAACAGCAGGTTTGAGCACTATTGGTTCTGTTAAGGGAGTCATATATGTATATCCTAAGCACTCTGACTTAGTCTTCAGGGGTGACAACACACTTGTAGCTAACCTCATGCTAGAGTCTCATCCTATCTGGAAATGATTACACATGGACAACGGTTGTACCAAGTTACGTGAATGTGAATAAAATATCCGTTTAACTTCACAAGAAACGCTACGCTTGTGAGCCGCCTTTTCTACCCCATTCGGTTAACACCAGCTGTTTCCCACACTCGACGTTAAATGAACTCTTGTATCATAACCGTAAAGTCTACAATTCCCCACAACTTAAGTGCATGCTAAAATAATATCAATATTACTACGGCTTACGCGATAATCGAATAAATATGAACTCTAATACAGCTTGAGAAAGTTTATATTTGCATATAGGGGATGAAGATTAAAGCCGTTTCATACGATATGGGGTACCGCATCTCATGTGTAGACGCCTTTATTAGCGTTCCGTATTATTATTATTATTATTTGCACAAAATGTCAGGGAGAGCGCTTTTGTGTGTTATTAAATAAATGATTTCATTTCTAGTATCGATTGTATATTTAAATGTGTTGTTTTTAAATATTATATCATAACAATACGATAAGCATTAAGCATCCAACTAGATAAAAATATTAAACGCAAAGAAATATTGTATGAATTTTAGGTCGCTATTAGTCCACATCCGAATTTAAATTCTGGCGTCCTAATAGCGATAGATACAGATGTAAATATATAAATACCTCCTTCTTGAGTGCAGAGGGTTTGGCGACCGGTCAGCCTTTTGCACTTCCACCTCCAGGTACCGTGACCACCACACAAAATTAATAATAGTATAAAAAATTATATCGTCCATGCCGAAAACCAAGTAATGAATGAATGAATGTATGTAAAAAGTGTCGTGACAGAACGTCAATATTTTTGAATTTTACTATTTAATTTAATTTAGTATTTCGGCCAGTCATAAATACTGAAGAAATATCTTATAAAATATTTATTTTTAGAACTATAATTATATTATATCTATACTTTACTCTAAAGTGGAATAGTTTGCT
>DWNE01005529.1:0-13894 GCA_018249875.1 Cecropterus toxeus | reverse complement strand
GAGATCTCGAAGTCCTCCACACAGCGCTGAGGGCGGCCACCGGGGGGGTTTTACTGCGGTAAAAATCCCACATAACCCGGCGTTGCTCCCACGACATCGGGAACCTGTTGGAGGTTTCTCCCTCCAAAAAAAAAAAGACGTATTTTATATATACAGAATCACCAACTAACATATGTTTTATTTATATTATATTTTAAAACTTTTAAATAGGAGTTAAATTATTGTATTCTTTTATATAGTTTACGCATAAAATATTGCGGGCTACACCTTGTATAATATTGCTATTTCATGATATTACCAGCGTATTGGTTGTATTCGTAGAGTTGAATATTGTTTAATATATACGTGAGTACGACGACATACTACTCCAACGAATTCTTATACTTATATGTATTTGAAATCGCAACTTTTTTAAACTTCAAGGTTACTCCTAAGCTTTTCCTATACTTTTATTTTCCGATATATTTTAGTGCTAAATTGATACATTTTCTAGTTTGAACACCGCAACAATAACCTGTGAAGTAGCAGTAGTATTTGTAAGTAATTAAATGTAATATACTATCAAAGATAGAATTCATCAGTTTATTTTAGTTAATTAATTTGTTAAGCATTCGTACTTCATCAAATATTAATTTGCATCATATAGGATGTAAGTAAGATATAGTTCGTAAACAAAACAATCGTTTAATTTTGTTTAAATTAACTAAATTAAAAAAGTTATTAACTTTACACAAATAAAGAAATACGGACTTATTATCTTATTATACTGAGTTATAATCATTTTATAAATAAATTTCTTACTATTTAGTTCTTTTTACAATTTCTTTATTTACAATTTTAACAAGATATTCAATTAATGTATGTTAAATAATTAATGGATGTGCTAAAATGACTAAGCAAATTATATTTTTATTACTATTTATTTCTTTTTACAATTTCTTTATTTACAATTTTAACAAGGTATTCAATTAATGTATGTTAAATAATTAATGGATGTCTAAGAAAATTATACCAGGAATAAAAAAATTCAGGATCGATTTCCGAGTTGCAACATTGTTCGCGTGTGTACGTAACGAAGGGCGAAAGCAAAGGGTAGGTCGGGCGGCAGCGGGGCGCGGGGCTCGTTGCCACTTCTCCAAATAAATTATAATTCGCCCGCTCTCGTCCTTTCTATGGAACCTTCGTGACTACTGTTTTAAACACATCAAATCTAGCCTTCAAATATTCAAACGATGTATAATTATGAAAACTAATTATCTTTTTGTTAATTGCCGCATGTGGTTTTTCGATTTAAATTTTCGTTTTTAATGTAAGAGATCCGTCATTTTAATCCACCTCATTTAAATATGTAATTGTTTAATGTCCTTAATTTATTTTATAATAATCATTAAGCTCTACATTATAAGTAATAAACAAAAATGCTTTAATACTTCAAAGATACACGCTGCAATCATTAAATTAGTAGCGACTACGATCTTTTGCAAATGGAATTACTTATAAGTATAATTAATTCGCGAAATGAATGAGGAAATTCATTATCGGCGATACGGATCGGTGTTCGGCGCTGACTGGGTGAGCGATTAATAAATGCCGGGCGGATTCCCGTGCGTTTGTGGCCGAGGTGCGCGCCGCGCGTCTCAAATAACGACCACTAAATAATTCCGAGTACATCTCCAGTCTACACTTATAGGTTTTATATCAAGTATTTATTGTTTTATCTGTACTTTTATTTGTATATTTTATCTGTGAACTGTGTTGGTTGATTGGTTTGTGGATGGAAATTGACGCGTGTGCTAATCACATTAGTAATAAGGTATAGGTGTTTTTTTATCTGTGACTTTATCTTTATAAATTGTTACATATAAGGATGACGTCATGTGCATATTTATAGATTATTATTTTGTATTGTTTGTTGTGTTATTTCATTAATTTGGAATTTTAGACATCGAAAAAATATAACGTAGCTAAAAATATAGGTCCTATTTTAGTATCGTTAGTTTAACTTTGACATTTTAATGGAGGACTAAAATATAAAAAAAAAATGTTATCCAGCTGAAAATATTATTACAGTTAAAAAGTATTTTAAACAACAAAGGTATTTTAGTTTCCAAATTTGATTTCTATACTTATTATCGTGGCCAAATTTCATATCTGTTTCTTTTGCACATATTTTTTCTAAACTTATGATTCACTTTTTCGTATAATATTATTAACTATGTGAATCAAATTATAACATTTCTTTAGCGTTTTTGTTAATGCATTATTTTAATGTGTGTTATGTGAAAGTTTGTGTAGTAGGTTAGTTTTTCATATGCAATAAAAGATTTAGATTTTAGGTTTTCATATGCAATAAAAGCAACAAATGGTCAATCTAGGATAACGAAAAACATCATGGACCTTACTAAGCAACCTTTAAAGGGATGGAGAGATATGAATCTGATAGTCTTGTTTCATTTGATTGTAAAAGCTACTACGTACACTATATTAGAATGTAAGTAGGTAGTAGAATATTTCATATTTCTAAATATCGCTTCTTCTATTTCTGGCTTATATTGTTCAGTTGTGCTATATTTTGGTTTGATTTTGATGTATTATTTGGTAATTATTAGGGCATCTAATTAAGCCCTCAGGCCTATCTTCCGTGGCTCATTTCAGGTTTCACTTAGCCTATCTGGAGTTGATTATAGATATCTATGGGCTATATTGCCACTTAGATGCATCGTGCGTAGATGCATCGTTTGCTACTTCTATAATCTGCGGTCATCAAAAGTAATAATATAGTAAAACTCGGTTGAGAGAATTCCAGAACATGGATAGTTACATGCATACTACTTACGAGACGAGACACGTGCCGTACAAAAGCTAGGTTGATAACTAATGAAGCATCTGTGGTATAGTTTGTTTCAGAAAAATATATATCACTTATACAAAATATAATTTTGAGTTTAAATATTTTAATACATTTTGTTTAGTAGTATATTCATTAAAATTAATAGTCATTAATCTTCTTATTACTGTTTCAATGCTTAGCTAACCTATTTCTAAGAAAGAGCTTCTTTAGATTAAATTCGAAGGATTCGGCTATAATTTACCTTAGTAACCATTTGTAACTTAGATAGGAAATTTAGTACGTACATCAATCTTTGAATCGTACTTTTGATTATAAATTTAGATATATTATATTTCTTTAGAGAGTTATTTAGTAATCAGTGGAGAATAATACAACATATTAAATAACAAACATCTCTTTATTAATAGTTATGTACTGGACATTGATAAAGAAATACATAAGTATATTTATCGTATCATAACTATGTGACATTCAAATCCTATGAAATATAAATATTACAAGTAGAACAATTTTCACATTAAGTTCACATTACATATTTTATAAGATCACCTGAGTAACGAGATTGAGGTAGTTGATAGGTACAAATTACTTCTTATTATATATATGTAGACATATGTCTTACAGTTGATGGCACCATAATACTTTAACTAATTCATACAAACAAAAAATAATCAAAATATTAATTCAAATAGGAACTGAAACCATTGCATACCGCAATATATTGATGCAGTTATTCATATCGTACAAAATTGAACTGGAAAAATAAAGTTGTTTCAAAATCTGAGGGAACCGGTATATTCTACAGAACAAAATCAGTCTCAAGTGGTAGGTAAATATGTCATAGGATGTTAGGTAGGCGGATAACATCAGATTAACCTGGTATTTCTACGTTATCTCAATAGAGGTGAACAATAGAAAATATTTGAAGAACTTTGGCTCTTTACCCTGGCACGGTATGACCGCTTGTATGAGGTAGATAATGGCACCGTAACTAACATTACACTAACTACCGTAAATTACAACATTGCAACATGAAATTACGACTTCTAATTGAAACATTTAAATTTGTACACATTTATTTTTGTACCAATTAATTTCTTTGGAAAATATATTTAACGTATCTAGTCATTTTACTCGCTAGAAAAAATCGCACTACTCTCGTATCCTAACTACTAATGAAAATAAAATAATAATAAATTCAACAATCAATACTGCTTAAATAGGTTTATATGATAATCATAAATCATGTGCGTAAAAACATTAAGAACAAATTCCAAAGTTATTACGAGGAATTAAAACGTAAAATAAAAACACTATACCTAGTAGGAAACTAATACCCGTAGAACAAATTGCAATAATGCTTTGTACCGCTCCGTCAACTCTCGTCGAACGATACAACATTTTCTCTGCTATTCGTAATTTTAAAGACTAAGGCCATGTGCACCATGAATTAACCATCATTTTATAAGACTAAACGTATATACAATGACATTAAATATTTTGACTGTATCTTAAACACTATACGAATATACATATATTATATCCTAACGGACAACAATTCAAAGTGAACATGGCCTAAATTTACATATATTAAGAAATAGTCTGACATCCACTGGCGACAAATACGACACAAGCCATATCGCCCGCGATGATAATATACCTCACTTTCTTTAACCGTAAATATCCAGTCATCTATGACATTCAATCTACCTTAAATAACTATATACAGTACACAGAATATTAACAGCAATCGTTTTCACAGTAATATACTTATAAGCAAACACCTACAATCTAAACGATAAATAATAAATATTTTATAGATAGCATTATTTACAGAAGCTCGCTGCGCCCGATCGGCTCGTCTTTGTCGACGCGTATCGCTCCTTTGAAACAAATTATTTTGATCAGTAATTACCTACTGCCAAAGCTCCGTTGATTCCTAACAGGCATCCCCTATAAATGTATTATGTGAGAGTATCGGTTACAACCCGTAATTCCGTTACAAAACGAAATAATAAAATCACGTAAACTGCCAAAATTTTAAGAATCTATTGAAAAAGCTGAGAATTGGGTATAATAAGGGTGATTATGAACCGGTTGCGCCGAAACGCGTATCAGGGCATGAACAATGGCAACGTCTTTGACCGGCTGCGGAACTTGCGCCCGAATCAATACTTAATAATCAGTGATTGTTAACTAGCCTTTGTCGCTGAAATAATAAGGCAATGTCGCGGCCTTCTCGATCGGATTCCGGTTACAGTTGGACGGGCGCGAGGGAGGACGTCGATTCGAGATCAATAAACGTTAAGCATAACGAACGCGTTTTTCTATCATGTCTTTCGGACAAAGAGATAATAAATCATAAAATATCTTTTGTGCAACGTGTTCTGTGTTTTGTAACTTGCGAAACAAAAGAGTAAAAATGGCCGCGTTTTTGCACTACTCGCCTTGCGATTATGCAAATGGCACGACAATAAAGTTCTAAACTGTAACATCGATGAAAAGAGCGTTTTTTATGGTGCACGTTAAATGAATAGGTGACTACCTAACGAGACTGCGTCAGTAGTCTTACCGAGAAGGTTAACAAAGAACGTGCAAAAAAATTGACCGTTGCAAAATTTTGTAGAGCAAATATTGTTCAGACATCTCACAAAAATACATCTACAGACGAGCCACGGAAATCAGTAATTGAACAAAAACTGGTCGTTACAGTGACGGCCGACGGTGACGCGACTCTACGAAGAAGGAACTCGTATACCGGCTCAGCGGCGCGCAGCCTGTGGGACAGGGGGAGCACCCACTATGCGGAGTGCACACGCAGGTCGGTCGGCGAGTCCGGCGTGGCCGGCCTCCGCGGCAACGACAGGTCCTCGGGCTCCGTCTGCTCGGGCCACTCATCCCAGCGCCAATCGGGGGCGACCGCTGCTGGAGGACTGGGCGCGTCTGTTTCGCAGCCTCCTCCCGAACATCTATGGAGCGCCGCGGCTTGTCTTCTCCTAAACCTTGCTCCGCAGCGACATGCGAACGGAGCATCACCTTCGTGCACCAACGCGTGTGCCTTTAGTTGATTGGAGTCAGAGAAACGCGCCGGACAACGCGCACATGCGTAAGGTCGTTCGCCAGTGTGCACGCGCAAGTGTCGCCGAAGGTTGGCAACCTGAACGAAGTGACGCGGGCAATGCGGGCAGCTGTATGGCTTTTCACCCGTGTGTAAGCGAAGATGGGTTTTGAGGTGGTGATCGCGAGTAAAGCGCTTGTGACATTCTCCACATTCAAAGGGTTTCTCTCCGGTGTGTGTACGCTCATGATTTTGTAAAACGTGTTTGTAGCCAAAGGATCGGGAGCACACTTTACAGGTGAAAAGCTTATCGCGCGGTGGGTCAGCGGCACCAGGCGATGAACCCGATGAAGGTGGTGACGGCGGTGCCGTCGATGCGGTGTCATCTAATTTAGGTGTGCGCCGTCGTTTTCGAGCTCGCTCAAGCTCCGGCGCAGGAGGTGGGAGTAGTGGTGCTGGTGGAGACGGGGGCCACGCCGCCAACAGAGCCCCAGAGTACAGCTCGGCCGGGAGTCCTGCCACCAACGCCGCCGCGCGGCTGGCCAGCAGTCGCTCGGCCAGCATCGGAAGCGAATCTTGACGCATACTGGACAACGGCCTTACTGACACACCTGTAAACAAAAAAACAATATTATTATTTATTCTAGTTCAGAAATAAAGAAAACATATTATTTTCAATAAGCGTTAAATTAAAATCTCTGTTTCGAAATCCTTACACTTTCTTCACGGGTTAAGTCTCGGCTTAAACAAACACGGAGCCAAACCTATCAATGGCACATATACTTATCAGTGTGAAAGGACAAAAAATACGGCAAAAAGCTTAGCCAGACGCTGCGGAGGAAACATTTGGTCGCAATCACGCCGATGCAGGTCGCTTCCGCCCCGACCTGTTGCGCAAATTGCCGCTCACTATGACTACCTACTTAGTTTATGTTCTTCCATTCCGAATATTGTTCAGTATTAAATTGAAGTAGACGATGATAATTAGATTCGTTGCTTTATAATCCTATACAGTTGTTTATCTACTTTTCATTGCTTCGAAGCAATTAAATTATGAAGCTGTGTTGACTGTGTAGTGGCAGTGGTAGCGAGGGGAGGCGCGGGTGGCGGGTCGAACCGGACCACTTACCTACATAATGGAATTAATTATTCCTCCAGCGGCAGACTCCGCCCGCGCGCTCCTCCCAAATTATATTCAAATATTAATTTCGACGAAGGAAAGCCTTTTTGAGAGCACTTAATTAAAATTAGACAAAATCATAATTGAAAGTTCTTCTTGAGGCGTGAAGAGACCGGTAGGGAGGGGCAGCTCCTTTCTTACATTATCTACTTAGCCGTGGAATTAATTCCGGGCCGCTCTGTACCGCCAACGCGCTTAATTGAACGACGCGAAATATTTTGTCCCTCCAACGTAAGTAGAACCAAGTTACTTTGTGATACGTAGTAATTTATTTTCAGTAATTATTTCATATAATGAATAGCAATGTTTTATAAGTAGAGTTTACATTGTTACCGGTTAATTGCGAGTTGAACTCGCGGACGAAGGGTTCCGTACCATAATCTAGAAATAATAAAGAAACTGCAAAAATAACACATTAGTTGTGTGAGAGCCCCCTTAAATATTTATTTGGTTCTGTATTTAGTATTTGTTGTTATAGCAGCAACAGAAATACATCATCTATGAAAATTTCAACTGTCTAGCTATCACAGTTCATGAGATAAAGCTTGGTGACAGACAGACGGACGGACGAACACGGACAAACAAAATCTTTAGTAATAGGATTCCGATTTTACCCTTTGGTTAAAAGGAATTACCGAATTAAAAAAAGAGGTTCTTGATTTGAATGATATTTTTAATCTTAATCGTTCTAGTTTTAGGATAAAAAACAATAACCTATTTATACGTATCAATGAGGACATTTTTGTATTTAAAGTTTATGATTAGGCGTAGGCATTATCAGCACGTACTGCTATATTATCCCATAACTTTTTAATAACATTCCTTTGCTGTTTCCGAAATGAACTGAGAGCCGCACGCGGGATGTGCTCGGAATTATAACACCTCGCCATTACTTTGTTTACAACAAGGAGCTTGTTCTTATAAACAACCTAAAAATATATCATTTAATGAAGAAAGAATATAGGACATACTTTATTTAAGGAGTGTACTTATTACTGCTTATACTTGAATAAGATAAATTTGGTTGGAAATAATTAAGTATTTTATTAAGCGGTGATTTTCCTTTAACTTTATAACTTACCCGCATATTGCTTATATAGAAAAAGAAAGTGTAAGAAGTAATTGACAACCATATTACTCTTATTTTGAGGTTACTTGTTACGATTTGCGTTTAGATTTATCGATTAAGAAATGACATATCATAAGACGCGTTAATGATCTGATGCCGAGGAAGATTACTTGATATGTACGTATGTATGAATATTATAATTAATTAGCGCTTTTCTGGCGGTCTACTTTATCAGCACGAAGTCGCCTTTCTTACCGTAAAAGTCAAAACCGTTTCAGCTGCTTCGAAAGTATTCCGTCCGGGTTCAATTCCGGGACCAAGCCCATAAAATTAAAAAAACAAGACTTGAGTTTAATTGTTTTGAAAAAGTCATGACTTAGAAAAGGGTAGTTAATGTTAACTAAATAAAGTTAACCAGATACACATTTTATATGACGATGGAAGTGATAATAATTGTTGTTTTTCTAAAATAAAATACAATGAATTTAATTAAATACCTAATTAATTGTAAACAATTAACTGAACTATTATATGAATTATCATGAATTATAAAACATTATTCATTGTATACATAAAGAGTATCTATGAGTTTATTGATGGGCCGTCACCCGTCGGACAAAGTCGGTGATAAATTTTTAGTAGTTGGTACGCCGCACCCTTCCGTGCGACGTTTTTTATGTGCTAAAGAGTTGTAATTATCCCCCTTTTATAAGCCATAAATATTTGTCAATAACCCATACTCGTTTATGGACTCGCCTGCGCCACTCCATAACTCACTGCGCAAGAGTTTCATAACAGATCCGTCATTGTCCTTTTTGTTAAAAAACGCATTGAAGTGAACTTAGTGTCAATTATGTATGACATTCAATCATTAACTAATCAATTACCTGTTACAGATTTTATGGTTTCACAATATAATTGAGTTTATAATATTCATAATAAATTAATGAGTACGCAATATAACGAACATTATAAAATATGTACAATTAATACTCCTATAGTATATTCGGTGTTTAAGGCATAATAAAGTTTAAATAATTAGTTTAATATGGTTTAATTTTAAAACTTCAATGTATTCATGTAATAACACTTATTAATTTAATATTTTACTCAATATTTTTCTTACTTATTCTAAAAAAGTTGATATGACCCGTACAGGTTTTTGTATCAAGTATTGTTAAATATTTGATGAAGGCTCCAAATTTAATAGGATTTAACCGGATCTATGGTTAAATACAGTAACTTACGTAAGAACGTTACCGCGGTCGCCTGAGAGATTATGTCCTCGTACGGTTTCGGCATTTTAGGGTTAAGCATAATACCCGAATCTTGTATGGCATCTCTATCCACAATGTAATATATTATAGTTCGAATATATCACTACAAGCGAATACCTACAATTAATGCTATTACGGTACATCGCAAAAAAATATAAAGGAATTTGTTGAATATTTTTGTAATATTATTTGATATTCTAAATATGTAATTTGTTACATGACTTTTATCATATTAGGACTTTTTGTTAACGAATATCCAGATGTTATAATAATATTATACACCGTGTCTCTAAAAAGTAGGTCATATAAAAACATAAATGTAATTTAAAATGTATAAAATAATACAATCAGCAATAGTTATAACAACAAAATAAATATAAGTAACAGTGGCTTACTTATACCTTTCCTTTACTTTAACAGCTGATTAATAAAAATAAACCTATAAAAACATTTCACTGACTTTTAATACATACAAGTTGAAAGAAATCTTAAATCTCATTAAACTCTAAAATTGACATTTTGTTACTTTGATAATATTTATAGTTACCTTTATATAAAGAAAGTTAGGACATCCACACGATACATGCATTACACAAAAATATACGTGACGAATAGATATCCTCTTTCCTTTGGGAAGACGGTTAAAAAAATTAACAGATATAAAAAGTTTTAAGATCGTAGCAAAGTGCTACGCGCGACGTAGTGAAGCTGTAGCATAGCGCTACGCGCACCGACGACTACGGTTGACTGAATCTGCAAAAGCTCCCGTAAATGCAAATAAACCATGTGTGCGGCGGTGGCGGCGCGCCGGCGGCCAATCGTCGCGCCCGCTACACGCATGTCGTGTGCCGCTAACTTTTGAAACTTTACACACATGATCTAACAAATTCAGCGAACCGTAACTTATAAATTAAAATAAGAAAATCCACAAACCTCGAGAGTTCTGAGAAGATTGCAGCGATAAGGCCATCTCACACCACCTTCACCCAAAATATATTCATTTATTTCCACTAATACAGTTTGTGTTTTGAAGATCGACCGTGTAAACTTTTCAATTTATTTGCGATATAAGTAAATTACGAAAAATAGTAAAGTCGCGGAAAATATGTTCCGACGGCACGGACTCGCGATAGTGAATGCTCGAAGCTCGCAATGCGAGCGCGCTCTGTGGGACCTACCACAACACTGGCGGTGGAACGGCGAGCGTGGCCGGCCGCCCCTCCGCGGTAAACACACCCCCACGCTCCTCCCCGGCCGTACCCCGCGTCGCTCCCCGCTGCACTCCACGTGCACGCAATGCATTCACTTTTTATGGTCGCTACTACATTATGTTCCTTTCCTACCAATTTTTTAGCCCTCCGTAACGAGCACCACATAAGCACTTTTTATGTTTACGGCCGGCTTCTGTACGAACGGGCGGTACTTTCTTTTGGAACTAATTTGAGAACACCTTTAGATATTTTATCTACTACTGGTACCGTTGTCTATTTTTACAAGCTTTTATTATACATACATATAGGTAGGCAGCAATTTTTGAGAGCTATTTAAAGGTTGTTAGTTTGATAAATTGATTAGCACTTTGGGATAATTATATCTGCATAGGTCACACATATGTTAATTACTGTTTTGTAACAAAACATTTTTTCACAACGTTTTTCTGGGTAATAAGAGGGGCAGATGTATGCACTAATTACTGCAAACTATCATTAGTTTAATCGCAATTAAAATGTTAATCATCGGATAGTCAAACTACATTACACACTTCCAGTAAGCTATTTATGAAAGTAGATTATGAAACTGATTAGTCATGTGTCATTACTATATCATTAATTTTACTAAAACATTATTTTGGAGTAAGATTTAAAGTGATTTTACAAAATATATATGTGCCAGTAGATGTTATATTAGCTTAATTGTAATTTATTTATTCAAGGATTATATATATTTAAGCGACGTGCTTGGATTTTGTTAAATATAACATAGGATGTAATGCTTGAGAAAAAAAACGAATTTTACTAACTATAATGAGATGATAATTAAATTAAATTATATTTATTAGTTTCCTTATAAACTCAATGTGTTCATTAAACTTACAATCTTCTAAACAACACACACTTTGTCTAAACACAAAAGTATAAATGACGTAGTTTTCTTGGCATTTATTAAAATATTTGCCATAACATCATACAGCTCACGGTTGTCGGAGGGAATAGCCAAAGAGCCTGCCTAAATTTAGTAATAGACTTCCACCAAGAACCCTGACGAACAAGACAAAACCATTGAATCATTTTCAAAATGATTATTGGTATTAAGATAATTGTGACTCGTCACTTCTTCTGATTTGATCCAAAATGTCACTATTATTGAATAATTAAGATTGTGTGACATGTTAGCGCATTAAAAAAAAAATTATTAATTGTACTATTATTATTTTAGATATGTATTGTTTTTATAGTACTAAATGTTATCTCTATTACTCGTATATTTTATAAATATTATAATGAAATAATATTCCTTTAAAACAAGTTTTTTTATAGTAATTTCTGACCGCCGAAAATGAATTACTTTCAGGATGACACTGGTGCCTTTTTCTTATATTTAATCCTGCATTCGCCTTTGATGACAATAACAAGAAAATGAAGGTGTTACATTTGCCAGATCAGGACTGCACGTCTACTCATTGCGGTTGCGATAATCCGTCAGAATTTCCATGTTTAAGTTATTATAAGTAATTGTAAAATACTGTATATACTGTGACATAATATATCAATTGGTTAAGTAACACAGTAATACACAGTATTTTACAATGAGTTAAATATATTTACTTCACTTCGGTGGATCTCAAATCTAGATTTTATTTGCGTTTTGTTATATTCGAACTTCAACCACTGCGATGAGCGCTAGTTTTAATAATCTTTCGTAGTCAATCATGTAACGACATCTTTTTTCTTTCTTAGATACTCGTACTTTATTCGCAGTTAAATTTAAGATGCACCGTTCATCTATCAATTATTCATTATCATTTCATTCATTCATTCATTATTTTCCTTATATAACGGAAATTATATACGGAAAATAATGAACTAGTACATGCTTACTGTAGAACGTAATAATCAATCACCGTCCCATTCCGGGTTAGACACCCAAACATACATAGAAACTACATAGAGCCGTTTAATAGGTATTGTGACTACTAAGTTTGGCCTTCAATAGTCCCGAGGCAGCTATTGACTCGAGACAACACGCATAAAAAGCATAAGTGTCGGGACTCGGTGGCGTATCGTGTAAATTAAGGGTTTTTATCGCGCGAGCGGCTGCGGCTATTTTTACCATTTTTACTATTTTATACCATTTTAGTGGGCACGCGCGCGCCGCCCCAGCGCGATGCACTTTTTTTATCCCGACATAAGGAAACGGTATTTGTTTAATAACACCATTATAAGGATATTCACTTTGACAGACAAGAATATTCTTAGAACGAGGGACAGCTAATACATTTTTTTGTTAATTTTGTCATTAACATTTACGTATATCATCAAATCATTAACTTAATCAATTGAGAGTTAACTTTATAAATAACATTAATTATAAACAACCGCTATAAATTAATCTAAAATAAATGGTAGCAGTTTTTACAACACATTGTTTGTTCGCAAAACTAAAGAAAGTTTATTTTTTAAGAAAACAGCACAGTTCTTTTCACAATGCACGGTAAAAAAGGTTGTTAGTTTTTTAAAACTGCTCCCACCTGCTGAAGTCGCGTGCCTTGTGTTATTTGGTGCAAAAGAGACTCTGAAGGCGTTACGTAAGGTTCAGTTTTCTCTCTGGTTTACTTACAATGAGTTTTTTAGACAAAAATTCTGGCTCGCTTTATTTAGGTGCATTATCCCTATGGCAGGATGTTTAGGTTTGTTATCTCGCACACGCTGTCGCACCTTGCCATGGTTCGGGAGCAGGCCCCAATGTTTTACCAGGATATCTATAAATTAGACAACAACAAGATCTTTGTCCCGCCAATATTCGCAGATAAGGAACCATAGTCGGCGAGACAGGTGTTTACGAGATCTTATCTTACGAGAATATAACGTATTTTCGATAATTAAGGGGAATGAGCAACTTCATGAAATTGCATCTCTATAAATTATATTAGAACTGTTTGTTTTTTACACATTACTAACTACATTCTTACATCCGACATAGCCTCAGCAATTAAATGAGAAAAAATACTACAAAAGTTAAGTTTTGTGTTTTAAGGAAGCTATTTCAGATCAAATATAATGCTTAGGTTACAAGTGAACTGCAGTAATTCACTCTATTTTTCAGAAGTAACAAATATATAAATCTTGCATTGCACTCTAATATGGTTTGCTGATCCAACCAATACATAGATTCTCTTTGTTTTAGGAAATTTTTAAAACAGTTCTTTTTCATTATCTGACTAATACTTCATTTACAATAG
>DWNE01005528.1:0-13896 GCA_018249875.1 Cecropterus toxeus | reverse complement strand
GGGATCTGCTGTACATATTTTGCCACATAATACTATCAAGCTGATTTTTAACACACTAATCTATCATGTGATATGTTTGTCCTATAGTTACTAGTAAAAAATATGATCTTGTAGTAATGACAATTTCTGAGCATAGGACTGGGACAACGTGAAAGGGAGAGCTGCTTGATTAAACTGTACATACATACGATACATACATACATACATACACACATACATATTCTTCGCAAACGGATAAAAAGTCCCGCGGGTGCGCAAAGTAATTTACAAGCTCCTGCTAATTCTATATTTTCATATTTAAACACTAATTAAACTAGGTTCTAAGAGAGCTTGATTAAAAGACTTCGCTTATATAACCCTGGACTTGTAATCTTAGTACATGAATTATTTAAGCGAGTGTTAGAATTATTAATCACATTAGCTCAGACCATCGGTTCTCAAACTGATGGAAACTAGATACTTGTGACATGAACAATGTAATTATCTTATTGTAAGATACATGTTTGGCCATGGGAAAAGCATGAACATATATCATCTAATAACGATAAATGAGTAACAAGTAATATTTACTTTATTTACTTGTCTTTTACGCTTTATTAGTTAGGTATCTTTTATTTAAAGCCGTAGTCCACTGTACAGCATTCATGGTTTTTAGATAATTTTGATCAAATTCTTGACATGGCCTAAAACTCACTCATTAAGAGAGAACACCCGTGCCCAGCAGTAAGACATTAATGGGTTAATGATGAATATAACATCTACTTTAAATAGGATCGAAAACGTTATCCCGATAATAATTTCTATAGAAAAGGATGTAAATAAAGCAAATCATAAATAATTTATGATTTGCTATTTACTTCCAAGGATTTTTTTGAAATTTTTGCACGGTTTTTGAATACTAACCAGTATTTGTGGATCAAATTCTTGACAGTTATAAGTTAGAATGCTTCTATATTTTCAAATTACTTTTTTATATCACGTTTTAGTACATAATAGATACGTATAATTAGGGTTCAGTACACAAAGTCTGAAAACAAGACCCTATTACTAAGACTGCTTTCCGTCTGTATATTAGCTTTATCTATTGAACTATGATCGCATCTAAGAAAATTATAACAGCCTAAAAAATTCATAGATGCTGTATTTGTGTTGCCGCTATAATAATTATTTATTTATTTCAGGCAACAGTAACCCATAGTTTACAAATACGTTAAATATTTTCATTGCCGTATTAATAATTTCATAATTGCATTACCCAATTATAAACAACAAACAAAATAGAAGAATTAAAATTAAATATTATGAATGAATTTAAATCAAATCAACTTATATCAATTAATAAAACAATAATAAAATGAAAATAAACGACATAATTATAATATTCTCTCCGGGATTGGAATTGTTACGTGTCTGTCTAAATAATATAATATAATTCTGGATGTAGCAACAGTCGAACCTAGCCGCAATCATTTTAACACGGTGTTCGGGCTGCCCCGAATTCTGCGTACCAGAGTCGCACACCGCTTATGCATGGTGTTGTGAAAGCAGTTAATGCGTACGTCCGAAATGATGACAACAAATCCTAAAAAAAGAATAAAAAAGATATTTAAACAGGCTCCGAAACACCACTCATGATTTTTTTACCTTTGCATTGTTTTTTGTAGATAATGGTAAGTAACATCAAATTATTATATTTTTATTTTGTCGTTTGGGAAACGCTGTCGGTCTCAAGTACAATCAATTAACGCAGCGAATTATTGCTTAAACCCAGGCTCTGTCGACGGATATTACGTTATTGCTGCCTAATGAGATGTTATGTCTAAGCCTGTAACATTGTTACACATATAGTATATGACCTGGTTCAATTAATAACAAATAACGGCTTTACTATTGACCGTTTACTCGTTTTGTATGTATTACAAGAAAAAACGTACAAAAACACTATTTTAACTACAGTGTTTATTGACACAAGTCATACTTAATTTTTTTCTTACAGACCTATAACTTAATTTTGAAAGATGTGTACGTAACTCATTTTAAATATGTATACCTATGTGAAAGGTGGATGACATAAGTGGCATGAAGAAAGTCTGGTCTAAATAAAGAACGCTTTCTACACGCATAGCCCCTGTGTCGTAGGTACCATAGATACACACAAAGACGAAAACACAAACACCCAGACCCAGAACAGAAATCTAAATTCATCATTCAGATGTTTGTCTGACCGGGGATCGAACCCGGACCAACTGGCCCAAATTCTCATTCTTAAAGGAGATGTCCATTACTTCACACCTTTACGATTTTTAACTCTTCTCTTCTCACGTGTATTAATTTCTTTGCATTGTTTTCCTTCATAATAATTAATATCGAGAATGTTTTACATACTTAATAACAAAATCATAGGTGCTTAGAATTTAAATTTTGACGTTGGAAGCTAAAACTCGTATACCCTAACGTGGACAGCTAAAACTCGTATAACACCCTGTTGCAAACGATCTACACATAATATCAAGAAATCAATCGCTCTATGGCTTTGATGTCCAGACACCCATTAGAGACCAAAATTCGTAACACTAGGCTATCACTATTTCAAACAATCTTCACGCTTCGGGATCATCTATGCACAGAACAATATGTTGTAAAATGACGTGACAAGCGTATCACGTGACAAACGCCCTATGCTTGCTTAATTGAAAGCGGATTCGTGACAGACGTGACGGAAAGGGACCGTACAAATGCGTGCAAATGCATTGGATGCTGCAATATAGGTAAGGGTATATCCACTAGAGATGTGAGTGGTAGCTGCGGTGCCCGGAATTGATATTTCCACGATGTTTTGGTTGCCAGCTCACTTATATAATAAGCGACCATCTTCATCCTTGGGAGTAGCAACTCATGCGTGATAGAACTCCTGCTCTATACAAAGTTGCTTACAGATGTTCATGGGTGGCAGTTAGTATACTATTAGGCGAACCGCATGCTCGTTTGCTACTTCAAAATTTCTTCTCAAACATCCGTAGCTCCAATCTTTAGCTCATATCCTTCCATATAAAAAGATAACTCATCCATCAGGGAAAATGAAGCGATACTATGAATTAGTGAAAAAGCTTCCAAATACTGTTCGGGATCGGGATGACGTAGATGTCTGATTAAAAGATGAACACTTATAAAGGAGGTGCAATATGTCGGATGGCCGATACCGTATCAGGTAAAACCGGACCACAAAAGTAACACTTTCAATATTTTTATATTGAAAAGTACGGAAGCGCACACGAAATGTAGCCACCAGCGGTCTCCCATCCAATTCCTGACTGCTCCCGATGTGAACTTAAACCTGAGCTATACCCGCTTCATCAAACACACGAGTGGCCATAAACTTGCTTTGCCATAAAGTTTCGATCAATTTGCTACATTTTTGTACTTCTTTTACCAATCTCGTTACCTGGATTTCATTGCGGAAATGGAAAAGAAACTAAACGTTTACGGTACGGTGAAATACGAGTCAATATAACGTAGACTCGGTTTTACTACTTCAAATAGCTCGGCTTCGATTTCTTGTGAAAAATTTTATAGATAGAGAAATACTTGTAGAAAATTTTCAGAGAATATTGTGACGTCGCAATACCGGATAGGAGCTATACCTTTTGTTTATTAGTAAAACTGTCATCTTTTGATGATATTAAGCCAATATGAGTAGAGAAAGAATAAAGTGAACATGAGTGAGGGAGAGTAAAAGAACAGATAAGTAGTGTTCTTGGTAAATATACAGAGAAAAAGTGGCATGAAATAGAAAAGTTTTGAAACATTCAGTGTAATTTATATGTAATATCTAGTTTTTGAACAAATATTTCATGAATTATAATTTTAAAATTGCAATACTAGACAAATGTCATTTAAAAAACTGGCTTTGATAAACCACTCTTTTCCAATATCAAAGAGTTACACAATACATACAGTTGAACGGAACCTGCGGTGATTTTATTTGACTCCCACGTAGTTATAACATACAATTATACATAGATAATACTATTGTTATAGTTATCATAGATTCGAGGGTTCATTATTTACTACTTCTACGACTTTACACACACACTACTTTTTCACTACACACGAATATAGGTATAAAGGGTACTTATCTTCTTTATTACCAACTTATTCAAATTAAATGACACTATATTTATTAGTATAAATTACAAGGCAATAAAATAACTATCATAATTATTTTGAATGTAGAAAAACATAAAATTAATTCTAAAGCTATACATATATACAAAATTAATAATAATAGTGATTATAAGTAAAAAAGACCGTCTTAAATGGCCGTGTGAGGCATGGTTCTCAAAACACTGGCGGCATACGCTGAACGGCAAGACTTAATCTTTGTGCAAAGTAGCCGCCAGCCTCTTGGTCTCCGGAAGCTTGTACAAGTTTGGCAGACATATCTGATATGAATTTTTTCATGTTAGATGACCATGGACCCATAGTCTCTATTGCGAGCGCCGTAAATAAATAGGTAATTGTCTAACAAATTACTATATTTACTTATCTTAATTCTATGCGGAGAAAAGTGTCCTACGACATTGATATGATTTTGTTTTCATTCCGATAAAAAAGGACAGTGCCATTAAACAAATATATCCGTCCGTGGCGTAGTTACTTTTAACCGATAACAATAAAAACTTTTCTTTTATCTCGATTATCTTAGTCAGAACTTAATTGTACAGCTACATAATTATTGTACTGTCATCGATCTTTCAAAGAGGAGAGCCTATTAAAAACGAATATTACTTTTATTATACGTCAGGCCCATTTGTTTTATTGTTAGTTTTTGTTGAACTAGGTAAGTAAAATGGAATTAAATTGTCTGCCTGTGTTATTTTGACATAGTAATTTTTTTGAAACTAATAGTATCAAGAAAAAAAATTATATATTGTTAACTTTCTCATATTTTGAAAAAAGTTTGGTAAACAGTTTGTAAGGATCCTTTCAGAGTTTGGCAAACACCAGACACAATTATATTGCTTCATCCCATAACACACTAGTTAATCTAGCAAAGTCCAATCACAGTCCCGAAATCACACAATTAGCTGGAATCCGCGCATTTATCAATTAGATTAGGTCCTAAACAAACATCAAAGCAAACAATTGTTAACCGTACAGTTAATTCAACTTGATTCGATCCACGCACGCGATAACCTTTAAGGTGAGATACATAAGACATAAAATCCCTTGAATCCAAAATCTGATTCATGCGATTATGGCGTTTAAGTCGAATGAAATAAGGTTCATAATTGAGCAATTCAGTAAGAATCGAAGTTTAGCTTTGGTATCAAAATGCCAAGGATATTTGCACAATGGATTTTATCTTTTTTTATAAGATTGTAGCAGCAAACGAGCATGCAGTCCGTGGCCACTGCCGCCCATGAACATTTGTAATCGACCTCAGATAACATTAGTCTTTCCTGAGGTTAGTCAGACGCGCCACCATGCCTGAGTACCAACCTAAATCGGAACGCGTCGGATAAGTATATTTCCTTACATTTTCTCCTGTGTCGTGGATGCCATGGACACAAAGACGAATACACACACACTCAGACCCAGAACAGGTCTGGCCGGGGATCGAACCCGCGACCCACTACGTGTCAGATCAGTATGGTGACCGCTCCGCCACGCGGGTTGTGCATGATGACGCGCAGGTGGTGCTTCCGGAGTAGAATCACAAACAGTTCTACTATCTTAAAAAATAGGAATCAACATCATCAGATTTACTATTAAAATCTTTAGGATGAAAGATTACGAGATTGTGCGACAAAACACTTTGTGAGCTTAATTCCGCGTGACAGGAGGTCTATTCTGTGTACAATATCTAATAAAATTCCAAGGTTTTATTTCGAATATTCAGGAACGTAATAAAATATCATAAATAATTTAATGCGAACACACTAAATAACATTTTTTAAAGTTATTATTTATTTTATTAGAAATAAGTAGTAAAAATATATTTAAAAATGTACTTTGATTAAATATCATATATGATAACGTACATGTTACAATATCAAATTGAGACCTTCAATTTTACAAATATTAATTATTAATATAGTAAATAGTATTTTTGATCGATGTAACCACAAATTTAGTGTAAGAAGTGTATAAAACACATTTGCATATAAAATAAACGAGTAAAAAATCCAAATCAATTATCTAATTTTTCAGTATAGCAAAATTAGCAAATTCAGAAAAGTAACAAAAATTTTGAGGGGAAACTTTTTTAGAATCGTTGTGATTTGAAACGAAAATACGTTACAAAAGCAGTTGTCGGCGCTTCGACTAGATGGCACTGCACGCCTTTCTGGTTGACGCTAACGATTTTACTTCTTCATTTGTATCAAAGCTCTATCTAGTATATGCTTAATAAGATGTCCGAATCTGAGCTATAGTGATTACTTAATCGATATTGAATAATTCATTAATTGAACGCATAATTCTTAATACCATAATGATTAGATATATTTTATTATTATTTTTTATTAACTTTCACTTTTGTCGTATATAAATTGCACACATACGCTTTTTTATAAGAACATACGTTCAGACGGATCCAAAACTCATCGACTACGACTAGAATAGACCCCAAGAACCAATAAAATGTCACACGGTGGGCGTTTGAAACAATTGCATCGTTGTTCAGTCTCCCGTTTGACAGGACCATCCTCTGAATCCTTTTACAATGGGGTTACTGTCAAAATGGATAGAAATGCCTCGTTGTAAGGTCCTTCCGGTGTGGTCTAAATGTATTTTGAGATTGTTTCACTCAGCAGCTATTTGTTACTTTGTCCAACCAATATAATAGTAATCGGTATCTTTATATATGTGTCATTTATAAATTCTTTTATTTAAATTGCAACGTTTGTAAGTATATAAGTATGTTTGGGTCAGACTCCGACGGCGTCAGAAGGAGGGCAGTGTTTTTCAAGCGTGTGTATATTTGTATGTATGTCCATTTCTTTGGCACGCGCTACAGCCCAAATGGCTTGACGGATTATAACGTATTATTAGAATCGTCTCAATTTGCATAATGACATAGGCTGTATATTTTTTCAAATGGCGCCTGGAAATTGATAAAATAAAGGGGGAGGGGGAGTGACGAATTTTTACTATTACGACAATATGGGTATTTAATGAAAGCTTGTAAATAGACCTAGTATAGAAATAAAAAAAATAAGAAGAAATTAATTATTATATGTTCCAGAAGTAGGTTGGATGGCCAAAAGTAAATAATACTTTTTACAGGATTTAAATTTATTCATCCGATTACATAATTATATACCACACTTATATACATTCACGATATAAAACTTTTATAACTTCAGGATACATTCGGACAGGCTAACGTCTTACATTGGTATCGGTAGAATGATCCACATTATGATTGTTCCTTCCTATTTATAATTAACGTTACAGGTATTAAACTAACTGTCATAAAATCAATGCAATGTCCGTTTATGAAATAGTCTTAATAGCAGCATAACATTATTTAATGTATTTATAATATTTATGGATTAATTACTTAGTTATAGTTATTTACATTGTGATTTCTATTTATTTAAGTTATTTATAACACAAGGTACAATCAACTTAAATATCATTATGTTTATACATATTCATATTGATGTTTATAACTAGTGTCGTCAGTGGAGTATAACATATATCATTATGAACAAAAATGTTGTTTTAAGCAGTTAACGTCTAACGTCTCGGATAAGTATGTGTATACTAGGTGTTAGAACACCTGGTCAGGCGACCCCGGGAAGGACGGCAGTATGTGTTGTCGCATACCGCCGCAAAGACCAGACGGTGCGGTGGGCGCAGCCGCTTATCTGGGTGGAACCTGATGGGGCAACGCGCTTAGGACTTCAATGGCGTTCCTTTGGAGATCCCGAAGTCAAAAGTAGTGCGGTAAAAATCCCACATAACCTGGCGTTTAGCTTTGGAAGGTTTCCCCCTTGAGGACAAAAAAAATAAAAGGTGTTAGAACACCACATTCTTTAGACTGGAACACAGTAATACTTAACGCTGCCGTTATTAGGCGAGACTATCAAAACTTTATGAAGTTAAATAATAATAGTATGCTACAAATCTTATGAAAATTGCTTTTCTTGAAATTATTCACAATTTACACAAAGTAAGTAAACAATTAAGATACTCTGTACCGTTCGGTGTAGTAATTTATTTGAAACGGGTAGTACTTTGTTGTTACAATTTTATTTGTGCTTCGTTTGAAGTAACTTGCCATTCAACACTTACTTGACTAGTAAATAGTAGACTAGAATTAAATGGAAAAATAAAACAAATTTCACAATTTTAAATTATTTCTTACTGACAAAAGTTTTAAAAGATTTACTCACTCAGTTCAAAAATTATACTCACGCATAAAGTGACTAGTAAATAAAACTTAAAATAATTATATGTAAGTTTGTTATATTATTTGTGTTTTATACATAAATTTGTTGCAATTGCATTAGATGAAATACTAAAGATCCAACTATTAAATTTAATATTCACATTAAAACTGTACTTTTAAAATGTACTTTGCACTAAGTTTAAACGATTTTATATAAAGTAAATAACTTGGTTACCTTTACATACACATTAAAACCTTATACAATAATATTATATATTACATATAAAACAAGTCCAGCCATTTATATGTGTTTGACGTTCACCCTGTTTAATCATCGGTTAAATTCGCAAAATGGCAGTAATGCAACATTTAACCACTTTATTACTTATTCTAACTGTTACCAGGGGTAAGAACCAGTGTAATTCGACCAGGGAAGTACCACCGCCAGACCTATTTCTAACGTGAAGCAGTTCTTACGTTTCTGTGGAAAAGCGTGGTTAACGGCTCACTGGCATATGAGGCGACCATCTTAATCCTCGGGAGTAGCAACGCATCTGTGATAGACTTTACATAGAACCCCTGTTGTCTACGGGCGGTAGTAACCACTTACCATCAGTTGAACTGCATGCTCGGTTGCTACTTAAAAATCATTAGTATCGTAAACCAGCAAGTAAAATCTCTGATGTAAACACTCCACCACCTGTTCTAGACGTAGCTATCTCATCTACTCAATGTTATTGGAAGCTACACAAAGAAGCAAAACTGATACCAGTTCCGTTCATATTTTACTAAAGTGCTTTAAGTTTCCCGCACAGGTAAAGTTAGACTCAGCTCTTTGTTCAGATTAAAAAGATAGATAAAATTGTGAAGTGCATCTATATTTTTTCTTTTGTAATCTTTATGTTGTACATATTACGCGTAACTTTATATCAAACTCTTATAAGTCAGAAACGAAACTCTACTAGAACTTTTAAATTAATGACAAAAACTGATGGAATATCAAGTAAAGACAAATGCTGATAACGTTGTTCACGCAAATCCGCTGATAAGTGTATTTACTAAGCTCGATATAGATTTCACAAACAACTTTAAGAGTGAATTATTTTATCAATTTAACAGAACGGACGTAACGGATTAAAATAAGCGTAATCTTACGGTGTGGTAAACGGCTTACTTATATAAATGATGGGACCATCTTAGTCCTCGGGAGTAGAATCTGGGGTCGGTTACAGATAGAACCGTTCTATATGAATCCCTGTTCTATATGACGGCATTATTCCATGGACGGCAGTAACCACTTACTATCAGGTGGATGCAGTCCACCTGATAGTAAGTGGCTCGATTGATTTGACTTTAATTTGATAAAAAAAAATGTTACAGATGGGTTGTTACCCGTAAGGACTAAGATTGTCGCCTCGAATTTAATTCATTTTTTTTATTGTTCGAATAAAATTTGGAATGGATGAAATTGAAGACATCAAAAAATGGCAATTGAACTTTCAATTTCAAGCATGCAAGTAGCCATGATTATTTGTATATATTCACTATAACCAACTTCATGTCTAGACCGAGGATTCTATTAGATTTACTATCAAACTTGCCAACACCAGTTCGATTATAATCAATTCAGAGCCGTCTTTCCCCTTTGAATAAAGTTTGAGCCTTGCAGAGCAGATCTATTACACGAAGTTAATTGCATTTGGTATGAATTAGTGCCCTTAAGATGCCCGTGGTATTAGATTTGAACATTTATAGATATTTTTATAAGATTGAAATAACAAACGAACATGTCCACCTGATGGTACCTCACTGCTTCACAGGACAGGGGTTCTATCTGAGATACATTGCTACATAATACTTCCTCATAAATAAACGAGCTAGCAACCGCACCTTTCCATGAAAACGCAAAAAAAATCTACTCCCAAAATTTGTAGTGGTAGTACCCGCCCCGGTCGAATCATATTTTTACGACCTGATGAAAGCTCATTTCAGAACGTAATTTACTTACAAATTGTCATTTAATACATTTTTCTTATATGATTTGCACCGAATTGGAAAACAGAGGTTGTTTTACAATTCGGTGATAACTGAAAAGATGGCCAGAAACTCAGCAGATTCTCCGTTTTAAGTTTTCTCTCATTTTCCTTTTCATTAGTGTTATGAATCTATTAAACTCTTTTTATGCTGTTTACTATACTCAATGCTGGGTTACGACTGTTAAGACGAACATTGATAAGCATTCTTTAGAGATGAAGCGGGCTGAAATTACCGATTTACCCCTAATGGATAGATTGAATCGCCTTTGATCTTCAACCGTTAGTAATTTGATTTTCTATTTGCTTCCCGTGATGTTAGAGAATGAACTTGAAACTCTAGATGTAGTGGAGAAATCTGCTTTCGATTCAGTAGTGTATGACTTTAGGTCGCTGGTATTTTGCCAAAGTACAATTTAAATCCTTGCGTAGTAGCGGTAGCTACAGGTGGAGAATTATTTATAAATACTTCAGTGTAAAATTACTTGGCGACCGGTCAGTCTATTGTAATTTGCACTTTATCATCGTTTTTAGAGTTCCGTACTTAAGGGTTAATGAACCTTATTAGGGAGTAAGACTCCGCTATCCGCCTGTCTGTGTGTCTGTCACCAGTCACCAGGCTTTATCTCATGAACCGTGATAGCAAGACAGTTGAAATTTTGACAGACGATATGTTTGTGTAATATTTCCGCTATAACAAGATAAAATAAATTTTTAAGGGAGCTCCCATACAACTGTGATTATTATTTTGCTGTTTTTATAGGTAATGGTACGAAACCATTCATGTGGGAGTCCGATTCGCACTTGGCCGTTTTCTAAAGTTTTCGTGACCAATAGAAATAATATTCCATACTATTCTTCTCGACGAAATCCGAATAGTATAGTGAATTGAATATAATATGATGCCCAAACGTCTATTTTCAATTTAACTATTTTATTTCTTTAGTATTTCTGTCAGAAAAATACTAAGCAAGTAGAAAGATCGTGCTCATGACAGTCTCACTTTATCATTGTGCAATATTAGCCATGTAGAAAACAACTCACATCTGATAAGAGTTAGAACAGGGATTTAAATTAAAAACATTGATATCTGTATATATCTTTAGAAAGGTAGTAGAACGTGTAGTTAAACGGGGAAGTAGCATCGCCACGTCTATTTCTAGTGTAAAGCAGTTGCTGCGTTACAGTGGAAAGGTGTGGTTACCGGCTCACTTTCATCATTCATTTTTATGAGACGACTATCTTAGTCTTCGGGAGTAGCAACGCATCTGTAGAACTGTATGAAGTTGCTTCCAGATGTCAATTCCAGATGTGGGTGGCAGTGGCCACTTACCATCAGGCGGACTGCATGCTCGTTTACTATTTCAATCTCTTAAAAACAATTACACCTTCAACATCTACTAAAATTAAACAATAAAATCAATAAAATATATCGCTAAAATAATAAACCTTAATCCTGGTTTCCACTTTTACTTTAAAACTATAAAAACACTTTGTTCCAATTTCAAGTACACTATTTATTGACCCTTTTACGAAACTATACTGGATGAGCGTAAGGGTATCCAACCCCATAAGCCCTTAACCGACTCAATTATCTAGGCCATCCGTTTACTGCTTTTCGAAGCACGAAAACGATTGCTAATTACAACAATTACAGGCCAATTACGGACCCTTTGAATTTCCTTCATAAAATTAACGGATCAAAGAAAAATTTTCAACCAATATATCGAAATATTACTATATAGTACAAACGAAAACCGCCTCTATGTTGGTTTAAATAAGAATGAACTTAGCGTGTATTGCTCCATCGATAGGGACTTAAAGGCATACGTGTAAGCAATCACACATCATTACAGATTTTGAGATTTGCAGTTAATCAAATTTAGGCCTTATGTGTATAGAGAAAAGGTCGTTTGTATCGATCTTGTTAGTTGCTTTCACATGGTCGTCATTTAATGATGTCGTGGACGGTGCGCTTTGATCTAGTTTGGAGTGGATGGTGTGTTTCAAAAGAAGAAGCGTTTTTTTTTAAACCGTCCTAATAGCTTATTGGGCAATGTATTATTAACTAAACATTGCCTCCTAATTAGATACCTTATGTCTATTGAAAGGTACTTGTACAAAAAAATAAGCTGACATAGAACGTTTCAGTATTTCAGTGAAATAATTTTATAGGAATTCGACAAACAAATATGCAGTATACATGATGATAAATTATGGACATTTATCAACTGGTATTTATTTATAATGAGGCCCAATTAATTGAATAAAGTCCTATTTAAAGAAGGTATGGTACTTTTTAAAGTAAAGTTAAATAGAGTTGTTGTCCATAAGTGCGCTACTGTCCCTGAGGAGCACCACCACTATACGCTACTACACTGTACATAGCATCACCTTACCACGCAGAAAGAAATAGATCTAGCAGCGATACCACCACACTTAAGCCACAGAAAGCTTTTCGTAGTCGGAGATTTCAAGGCAGGTTATCTGGGGTGCAACGTACTTTATTCTCAGTTTCTTCTTCTTTTTCTTCTTGTGCCACTCTAATTATTGAAGGTTGGCAGTCAGCTCAGCAAAGGCCTTTTTTATCGGTTTTAACAGTTTGGCGGCACTCGCGATTCCTGTCCACTCACGGATGTTTTAGGAGCCAAGATTTACGTCTCCTTCCGACTTTCCTTTAACCTAGAATTTTTACCATCAATATCGTTTGGAGAAGTCTATATCGGTTGTTGCGGATGATATGACCTAGGTATGAAAATTTTCTTCTCTTGATGATTCTAAGTAGATTGCGGTCTTTTTGCACTCGTCTCAGAATTTCTTCATTAGTGATTTTTTGAGTCCAACTAATACTAATAATTCTCAGCTGGAAGCTTATAAATATCCAAAATGTCTAGAAAACTGGTATCATGTTTCAAAATATTTTTTTCGATAACTATTGTAGAGTCTACTTTTAATTTCTATAGCTTTTTAAACAGATTTGAAATCTCAAAAATCGTTGAATTAGAATTGAACCGAGAGCTAGCTGACAAAGTCAATACTAGTTCAGCTATTCTCTTATCACTTATACCACACAAGAACAGCAAAACTTACCAGCGCAGTACTCGCGAGCGTCAAAGGAGCAAAACTCGAGTTCAACTCCGCTCGTAACGAGATTCTTTCAGATAACTTTCTTTTCATAATGAATACGTATAACCACGACGGTATCTTCACCCCTGTGATAATGAAATGTGGGCACAGACGTACCTATATATGACAGCGAACATTCGTGTAACTTTATAATGGTGCAAACTATGGAAGAACTTCCCCTAAGCAGGAATTCCTATTTAAAGGTTGCATTTTAATTTATTTGAAGAAGCATGCGTCATATTTTTTTATTTATTTTATTAATATGAAGTAGCAAACGAGCAAGCAGCCCACCTGATGGTAAGTGGTTACTGCCACCCATGGACATTTGTAAGCAAC
>DWNE01005527.1:0-13897 GCA_018249875.1 Cecropterus toxeus | reverse complement strand
ATTTATTCATCATAATTATCTATCTGTCAAAATTTGGGAAGAATTTATTAATTTATACTGGCGTAAAAAAATGTGTGGGGGCCCTTAGTAAAATACGTAAAGATTTCTTACATAAAAAAAAAATCATACAATTAAAATAAATATTTATTCATCATAATTATCTATCTGTCAAAATTTGGGAAGAATTTATTAATTTATACTGGCGTACGTTGGGGCCCCCGTGGCTCTGGGGCCCCGTATAATTGATATGGTAGACTCGGCGGTAGCTACGCCCCTGCCCGAGATGATCCACAAAGAATTCTACCAGCTTTATTTTATCTATTTTAACGCTTTCTTTCATCAGCGAACATCGCTTCACGCTTACCGCTTGTGGTGAAACACATTTAAAACTAAGATGGTGTCGTTAATTATGTCGAAACTAATCGATAGTACCCGTTTCACATAATTTAAACGAATCCCACGTTTAGCGCTAAGTAGTTAGCGATAAGCTTGAACATTTAGTTAAACTAGATATGGAGATCAGGCCTAGACAATAAAGGTTTTCAGCAGTAAACATACCGGTTTGACATGCTAAAATTCTAGGTTTGATTCTGTTAGGTGCAACTAACACCTAATTCCTGTTACCTAACAGGATCGAACCTCAAGTATTTGAAAGTAATGTAAATTATTTTCCTCGTGTTTTAGCTGAATATTTTTTTCTTTGTTTTTTTTTTGTAACTTATCGTTATGATTTGATACTCAATGAAACAAAAATGATTCATAAGAAAGAAACAAACATACATAAATATATATGATTAAGTCGGCGAGAGAATGAGATATAATATATTAGACAGTATTTTATATTAATATGTAATATTCTTCTTCACGTGTTGTTTTTTTTACAAGAATGAAGTAACAATCAAGCATGCAGCCTACGTACGCGATTACTGCCACCCATGGACATCTGTGAGAAACTTCATATAGAACCCGGGTTCTATCTGAAGTCGATCACAGATGCGTTACTCCTCCTGAGAATTAAGATGGTCACCTCATATATAAGTGAGCCGGCAACCACACCCTTCCACCGAAACGCACGAACTGCTTCACGTTAGGTGTGGCGGTGGTACTTCCCCGGTCGAAGTACATTGGTTCTACCACCTGGAAATAATTGTGTAATAATGTAAATATTATGGATTTAATTTAACTTAAAACGTAACATCCTTGTTATCACTTTAATCGCACTTAATACTCAAATGCGACCTAAACTTGGCAAGTTACTCCATAAACTACAATATTCTCCTATACTGTTCCACTGTAATATAGAGTTTGCCATGTCCATACCACCTATCGGCACTTGTTTGGCGTCATGCCACTAATCTCACACTAAATATTTTCATGCGTGTGTTTTTATATGTTTTAGGAATAACGTAAGAATTCATTAAGTACTATATTTTACTTCATGAGACTTACACTACTGAAGGAAGGTTTTTTGCTTTAACTTAGGGCCCCAAATATAATGGAGAAATCTGATACTGTAATAAAACACTAAAATTTACTAATAGATAATGTACGGCTTACCAAGTAAATATAAAAGACTGAAACTTTCCACATAGTTTTCAAATAATATAGATAAGGACGGATGATGATTGAAACTTCATCCCTTAAGACGTAGCTGCCTTAACGGATAAAGCTAGTACAAAATTAATCAATTTGTCACTTCCGCTAAACATTTCCATTTTTGTGTCAAAGTTTTAATTATGTTATTTCAGTCATTTTAAAGATTACTGTGGTACATGTGGTACAATAATATGTTGTGCAAATTAGACTATGAGTTCAGTATTTGCCTTCACATTAGATACACATTTATTTGTCATATATATATGTAAAAGAACGTAACTAGCTATGCCACACGGTTTCCTCTGCGCTTAAAAACAATGTCCACAGCTTTTTTATGAGCATGCAGTCCGCCTGATGGTAAGTGGTAGCTGCCGCCCATGGACATCAAGCAATTTCACATAGAACAGGGATTCTATCTGAAATCAATCGCAGTGCTACTCCCGAGGACTAAGATGTTTGCGTCATATATATGTGAGGCGGCAACCATACCCTTTCAGCGAAATGCAAAACCTGCTTCACGTTAGAAATGGGTGTGACGGTAGTAACTCCCCGGTTGAACTACACTGGTCCTACTATCTTGTAAACATAAACGAATATGTGGGTTTCGCAATAGATGGCGTCGCCCCGACGCTAGAGGATGGCTATAACTAGGTATATTCGAATTATTTACGAGGCTTTTCTAGATCCAATTCATCTCATTTTTGAAAAGATAAAGTATATTGATAGATGTTTTTCTGAAGGCCTGTCTTTATGGATTGGTTGGACACTATATAAAGAAATTTTGATACGTTTCTTATTGATGTGGAATCCAATTTCTGAAAGACTTCTGTGTATAGTTACGTAGCTTAAACCCGAGGGCCACAGAACATGTGCTTCACGCTTATACATTTAACGCTGCAAAAGTTTGTTGAACGGTAAGACAACAAGAAATCATGAAAAGAAATTCATTAGAAAATATTTCCATCTCTACTAATGACACCCTTTCCGCCCTATTCTGCCTACGTAAGTAACGCTAAACCTTCATATTCCCTCTATTCACGGATTATTCCTGTGTCATGGGTGCCATGGATATACGAATAAACAAACATTAAGGATGACGGCATACTACAAAAAGGTCAATGTTAAATTACATATACACTTCAGTTTTTTTTTAATAACTCTCAATCAGTTATCCAAATATATTTTTTTCAAATGTAATTGGCACTTTCAGAGATTAGCGCGCTCAAATAGATAAACAAACACACTTCAGGTTTATACACAGATATTTTCAACGTCCAGGGTTCATGTGTGAATAACCTTACGCACCTTGGCTTGTGTGTGTGAACTCACGGACAGCTGATGTTTACTTACCAATAGTATGAGATATTGCACCGATGATATGTTTTGTCAGTTGGCAAAGAAAAATATCCGAAGAAAAATAAATTTAGTTTGTTACTCGCTATATCGTTTGGTGATTTGAAATATGATTTAGCATGTTTTTCGGATCGAGTGCATAGCAATACTGATTTAGTGTTGAATTCCAACGTCCCACGCATGGAATCTGTCTTCTGAATCACATAATTATTATGTCTAAACACTTCTTCTCTTATTGGCTGCAACCATTTATTATGTTTCACCGCTGAGTTTGAAATCTATCTAAATTGACGGATTTTATGACACTTGCGGGTTTACCACTGTGAAGAGTATTCTATGTGTTAAAAAAGGCACTAAACTATTCTATTTTTAGTATAGAATCATCAACTTCACTCGTAAAATTGTGTCGTAAACAGCAACTAAGGGACTAAATCCACGAGATTCGTAGCAGTTTCCTGTGTGACATCAATACCCACTACGGTCACCAACACGCATGTCCGCCGCGATAATCCTCCAAATACCTAAATGGCTGATAGATTGACTGAGCTATTTTGCGTTTAAAGGCTATGTAGAACATGAAAACTGGTACATATTTTATTCTAATACGATGGCCATAACACGAAAGTCTACTTAATGAATAGCAAACTGTATCACGGACTGAGAGTGTATACCTATGTACGAGTGTAGATCAGCACTCAGAAAGAATTTTCAAATTCATCCCCCGAGAGCGCTAGACGAGGAAAAACCTTGTAAAAGTATAAACCCAAATTTTTTCGCGACCGAGTGGCCCAATATAAGTTGACCTTCCTTTTCAACAACATTCATATAAAAGGGTTCAGTTTTATATATTTTTGATAAGTCTTCCTTTAAAAATGCTAGGCAAAGTTGCAGGATATCTCTCGTATTAGCTTATTCCTTTTACCTTAAACGGTTATGCATTAAATCTATAAGGCGAGCGACGATATTTTATCGTTTCATACGATAAAGAAAATAATATGCTGTTGTTTTATCCGTAAGATCATACAAATAATTCTATTTTGTTTTCAAATTACATATTTATAAACCTCAAAACGTACATTCCTGTATCGTCTGAACGAAATCTTTTTACAAGAATATGCTTAATCGTAAGTATTAAGATGAACTCCATGGGTGCCGTATTTTTGTGTATATTTTTGTGTGCAATTAAAAAGAGAAAAACATGGATCTACGTTTAAAGCTTTACGAATAAAACTTTAAATTCCGCATTATACAAGATAATAAATAATTAATCTTTGTGGAATTACATATATATAATTTTACATTTTGTAATTATGTTTACAAACGTATTTCACTTTGGTTTAAGAATTAGAGAATATTCGGTCTAGACAATTTCGGTGAAATATTAGGTCTTAAATTTGCGTAACTGATTTTAATGAACACAAAGGTAACCTTATTTAAGCTTAGTACAGCAGCAGGCATATTTTAATATTTTTTAATACCTCACTGCGCATTATTAGGAATTCTTTCACTTCATTACCCGACATACTCGTATTATATTTTCAGTTCACGAGATCGTTTCGGGTGCATTGCCCAGTCGCAAAAAAATCTAAATGATACTGGCTTGATTGGTTCCGGGTTCAGTTCTGGGTAAAGCAGGCATTTAAAGCATGAATTACAATTTTGTTCTTTCCACAACGTGTCTTTGTGTCAGTGCCAATGCCATGGAATTCTAAAGTAAGAGCTTTAAGCAACGGGAAAGTCACTCCCCTCAATTATAAAAATCATGTATAATGCCAATCCGTATTTACTATTATTATTATTTTTTTATAATCTCGATGTAAAAAATGAGCATGCCGTCCATCCGACGTTTAGTGGACACTGCCACTAATGGACATCTAATCCACCCTTAATAAGATCAGAATCTTACTACAGGTTGATCACAGGTGGTTGCCAACACGGCACTTGCCTCTGAGGACTAAGTAACGCTTCGAATGAGTATGTTTCTCTTCCCACACCCTTCAGACCAAGTTTTAGAAGCGCTTAACACTGCTGTTATGCATAAATAAATGATGGTGGAGCTTACAAATTCGAACAACAAAGGGTTATGAAGGTTATCTACTACCTTCAAATCTTCTTCAATAATATATTTATTCGACAAGCTTTGTCTATAATTGTTTTTGTCTGAGGGGTTCTAAAAATTCTTTGATCTGACGTCACGGCACTTACATTTTGTAGCCGAGCGCTATATCACTTACGCACCTTTTATTACCAAAGTTTTTACGGATCCAGTAAATCTTTTGATGTAAATCATTGATATGAAGGGTTATTTATTGACTTACGTTCGCCCTTAATGTTACTTTTAAGTGATGGTAGTGATAGAGTTAGTTCGCCTAAAATTCTTGTTTAGTCCCATATAAAAATGTTTGATAGTGATATAGGTTTTCAAAGGCCAGTAGTAAGAATTACTGTTCAGGTTTGTTCAGCCCGTAGACGTGTCCACATATTTTATAGATTGGTCGCAGTAATCCAGTTAGCACATGAACTACATACACATTAACTCATGTCATTAATGACATTTTGATTTATAAATAAAAATGTCTCTTTTGAAATACAATACATAAGCAATAAGAACACAATACATAAGAAAGATCTGTCATTAAAAAAACTGGGTTTGGTTCTTGAATATGCCAATTGCATTCCCGATGTTCAGCCATAACATTTTCATTAGCTCTGTTTCCACGTTAATCAACTAATGCAAAACTTTACGATTTTTTTATTTTTCCTTGAACATCGGTTCTGTTTGCGACAAAGCGTCAACACATCGTAAATCAAGGCATTAAAACAAAAGCGAACATAAATGTTGTAATAGTTCTCAATAAATTTTACCTAACTATGAGGCATCTGAATAATGAAAAACAATTAAAAAATTTGGCACCATAAAAATGTATTCGGCTGCACTCTTCATGTCCGGTCCTGCTCGTCGGTCCCTCTCTAAATATATGCGAAGTCTGACGTTTAATCCTTTCCACTGCTCCATTGTAGAATGTGTTAACTCCACTCAAGTCTATACAATTTTAGATTTAGAATAAAAAAATGTACTCAAGTCACTCGTGTCGCATGTTTTCAGAACGCCCATGAGCCTCGATAAGGTTCTATAATAACCGGCGTCCTAATGGATAAAATCAACGATAAAAACCGAAATCGCGTACTTGGCGTAGGCACGTTTCGACTGACGAAAGGCGAAATTTTTCCGGTAGTCATTGAGGTGTTGCTCCTGAGCTGGAAGGCCCTAGGAACCTATGAAAGTGTTCCTATATTTTAAACCAGAAACCAGAAGTGCTTAACACTATATGAAAATCCAAACACAATATGAAAGTTAAAACAATAAAAATAGAAAGGCTTCTACTTTTATTGTTTTAACTGACAACCACGCTTGTAATTATTTTCAAGTCATAAATGTTAAGAGCACAGATAATAAAGCGGTCAAAATAACGAAAATGGTTTTATGTATCGGACACAGCTGATATTATCTTTCTTATTGATTGATAAATCTCTGAAGAAGGAAAACAGTTTTGGGGATGTCAATATTGTTATGATAGATCGGCATATATGTGTTTTATACCTAACATTTCCTAAATTTATCCCGCTTAGCTTTGAGGAATATAGAAAAGAAAAATACATTTATAAATACGGTAAGTTTGGGTCAGTAAAATGATACGTTATATTTCTCGTATTATGAAAATTTAATCATTGGTTCTCTCCATTACACATTACCTAAACAAAACGAGTGATCATTGTTTTTATTACACGCGAAAGTTTGTAAGGATGTATGTCAATCACGCAAAAACTCCTGGTCGGTTTTGTTATTGGCACACATAATTTATAACCTGGAAGAACACTTAGGGTATTTATTACTGTAGTAAAGTACTGTAGTATAAACAATATGAAATATTCTATGGTATTATAAGCAATAAATCGGAAAGGGCGCCTTCAGCATCTGTCGTATGAAGTAAATATATTAAGTACCTATATGTAGTACGTAAAAGAGTAAATAGTAGTCACATGCTCTTAAACGTTTTACAATTTCTATAGCACCAGTTGGCAGCCTCCATTTCTTGGCGATGCATGTGACTCGAAATTTCAAGCCCGGCCGTGTGGTGGATTAAAGTGGTGTTTAGCAAAGTTTTCGTTACTCTTGTGGCGACCTCCTCAACGAGAGATGACGTCATAGTATTCTGAAACGCGCTATCGGAGTTTCCTCGACATCTTGCATATTTACAAGTTCCGAACTGAGACTGTCAGAGCAGGGCCGCTCCCCAGGCATGATCACCTAGCCTGGCGGGAGATCTCCCTTTGCCAAACTCTAAATCACAGATTTCTCGTTTAAAGAAGAGTTTAAAACATATCCAGCGTTCGGAAACCCGTTTGGACCGGTCATTATTGCTATAGGAGGTAATGGCAGGTCGCATTCGGATGTAGTCTCTGAAAGTCTCTGAAATTTGTTAGTGTAAAAATATGTATCAATAAGATTTGTTGGTGAAAAAAAGAAACTGTCAAGAAAATATGTAGGCGGAAAAAAAAATAAAGGGCGACAAGAATAGGTTCTAGGAAGGACCGTGGGGTGCAAAAATAAGTTCTAGATAAACCAATGGGCCGCAAGGAGTGGGTCGCAGGTCACAATATTTCTTACCACTGAACTAAACTGACTTTCTATGGCATTATACAAAAAAGCAATCGGCGTAAAATTTTCTTTCATAATACGAAAAACCATTTTAACCACCGGTTAATTGTCCAGTGACAGCTAAAAAACAATAATTGGTCTTTCTAAAGCCAGTGTCATAAAACAATATGAATTTTTTCCGGCAAAATTGGTCATAAAATTCTCCTTTTTTGCAAGTAATTCAATTACGGTGCCCTGTTCTACGTTGAAAAGTACTGTGTCACTAGCAGACGATATTTCGTTGAAGGGTGGTATGGCTACATATAAATGAATGTTTTTTAAGGATTGACGATCTGGCGTGGTTCATATTAGTCCGAGATAGGATACCGAGTTCGATAACCGGCTGAAGTAGGTGACGAGTTAAGATTTTAGTTAACGAACATAAGAATATATAGGTAGCCTGTACCGCTTGCCAATGTGTGTGTGTGTGTTATTTTAATAATTTTATCTAAATTTATGACATACTTATTTATAACACTATTTACACCATTGTTGGGCCTTAAAGCTTAGAGCACATATCTTCATAGAGCTTCAATTATGTACGTACAATAAAAAAGTATTTAATTTATTATCTAACAGTAAAGTCGTATATCTACAATAATCCTAGTAATAAGAGTACCTTCATGTTTGAATTTGGAAGTACTACCGCCGTACTTATTTCAGCCTTAAAATAGCAATGTTGAGCGCCGTTGGTTTAAAGAGCTACAACTCTTTGGGGGAAAATACTTGGCGAGGCTTGTCTTGCCAGGTGGTACAACCAATGTAGTTCGATGTAATAAAGCAGTTCTTGCGTTTCGGTCGAAGGGTGTGGTTGCCGGCTCACTTTTATATGAGGCGACCATCTCAGTTCTCGGTAGTAGCACCACATCTGTGATAGACTTCATATAGAACCCCTGTTCTATATGAAGTTGCTTACAAATGTCCATGGGCGGCAGTAACCACTTACCATCAGGTAGACTGCTTGCTCATTGGCTACTTCATATTTATAAAAAAAGAGACATTCCAACTTAGTCCTCAGGGCTACGAACACATCTGTCTGCATGTCTATATCCTGCAATGACATGCCTTTACTTTGTTTACTTCCAGAGACATAGTTTGAGTATTTTATGTTACACTACTAACTCATTGGAGCACAATATCAATGGAGAAGAGAAGAAGAAGTAAACAGATGAAAAATTAAAGCTAGCTGTAACTGGTTTACGTTCACTAAATAAGAGGCTTGAAGGCTTAGTTTCATTCTACGAATACCTATGAATTAAACTGACGCACCTACCAACACAACATGCACTGCAGTCCATAAATAACTAACAGCTGTACTGCACTTTAATTAACATTTCGTGACACGTGACTTTATTGCAGGTTTGTCTTCCTGACATTTCAAATAGACCACCGTTACGGTTTGATGCGGTCTTCGATTTAGGTATCGTACTGTACAACATGAAATGCTGCTGCTAACATTTATGTTCGTCATGAATATTAAATTTTTCTGTGTACCTTTAATCCAACACTTTTCTTAATTTTGCTCTACATGTTTTGTCTGTCATATAAGTTCTGATATGCATATCTTTAATCCTAGAAAAACAGAAAAGAAACCACTTCGTGGAACATTGCATTGAAGAATTTGTTTAAGATACTGTATTTAATATTTTTGAAGTGAATTTTCTTCAGAATCGTGATCTGAACTCGATGAATCAATAGTCAGTGTAATTATAATAGATGGCGCTAAACCCTTTCTGAAACCCGCTAACGATTTTACTTCGTAGCTTATATAAGAGCTCAAGTTTGGTAGGTATATGCGAAATAAATTGACCGAATTACTTAATTGATTCTAGAAAAATCGTAAGTCTTATAAATATCCATCTAAATCTACCGTAGTGTACTGTTTGAAAGTCTAGAAGAAATTTTATTGCTGCCGTGTGTATGTGGTAAAGAATATATACTAATAATACTAAGAATATATATATATATATATATATATACGTATATATATATAATTAAATATATACTAGTCGTATATTTTAATACAATTTATAGCAATTTTTCTATGATTGAACCTTTATAATAAGCTTTGTAAAACGAAAAATACTATGAACAAAATGTGAATTCAAGAAAATAATCTTCGCTAGGTGAGCTAGTTGCTAAGTACCTACACGTGCACGCTCGGGTCCAAACAAATATTAGTCTCTCACGCAAACATTTTATCACGAAAATTGAATCAACAATATTATATATATCTATCGATACATTTGGGTTATTCTCAGGTGATCTGTTAGTTTATGAAATTGATTGTTAATAAAAAATCATATGGAATGCGATAGACCTGGCAGTTTTGCCAATTTTGTTGTTTTAATTTTGGCACATTTTAGTGTGTGAAAAAATACAATCATAGGCTCAGAAAGTATATCAATAACGATATTTCATCGACGAATGATTGTAATCATTCACTTCGCCGATTTCAGCTTCGCTTCATCTTTTCAGAAAGGCTCAAGTACCCGAGAGCCACGAAACTTGCGTTTCAAGCGTGTTTATAAATTATTACTCAATCTTAGTAAATTTTGGCACACCTTGCAGCGAAATTATGTGGCTTAATGATATGAATTATACATTTGTGTTTGTAATCAACGCTAACGCTTGCAGCTTTAAGCAAATAACGCTTAAAACGAATGATTAGTGGCCATCTGCTTAAAGCCATACAAAGTAGAGTTTAACTTCAATTCAAACATAAATCTGTTTCCAATAAATATTCGTATCTAATTCGGAGTAAAAATGACTACACTTTAGATGATGGATTACCAAGCAGACCTGAAAGGGTAAAGTAAATAATTTCTCAAAAACAATAGTCAAAAGATATTGTAAGATTTTGTCGATGCGAAACATTATTTCCAATAAATAAAGGAAG
Organism: Cecropterus toxeus; assembly: GCA_018249875.1. NCBI lineage: Eukaryota > Metazoa > Arthropoda > Insecta > Lepidoptera > Hesperiidae > Cecropterus > Cecropterus toxeus. The sequence continues at coordinate 3,350 of DWNE01005527.1, read as the reverse complement.
GACAGATTGATGGATTGTACGTTTTAGTAGACAAGATTGGCTCATAGACAACGAGGGTAAAAAAATATAAGAAAAGTGGTGCTACAGGTTCGTGAAGATACAAGGATTTCAGTTTAATTTTTGTCAATTTTTTTTTAATGAAGCACAACACAATAGTTTTTTTTTATAAGATTTATCTTACATGTTTTAAAGAAAAAACAAAATGGCGGCAGATGTGACATATTTACTCTGCCGGATATTCTTGATTTCGCAAAAACGTGACTCGGGAGATGCTGTTATCAATGATATATTACACATGGCGACGTCTGGAGATCGAATTGACTCGTTTATATGAACAACAACTCAGTGAATGTAAGTAATGAGCTGACGTGAAATGTAGTGCCGTGGGATACATGCGGAAAATATTTAAATGCTAATGGGGTGTTATGTTAGACCCGAGAGAACGATATTTCATTCCAAGTTAATTACTAGTACATTGGCGCAGTATTTTAAATTAATTATATCTATACGAATATTATAAAGCAGTAGAGTTTGTTTGATTGAACGCGCTAACCTCAGGAACTACAGGTTCGAATTCAAAAAATATTTTTGTGCAGTTTACTAAATTTATCGATAAAGACTTTAGGCTATATAATATCACGCTATGTTTGTTTGTTTTTTAATAAATTGTTCTCTTATAAACGCGGGTAAAACTGCGTGGCACAGCTACATGTTGTTCTCTGTCAATTCTTAGAGAAAAGTAATTGCGTTTTTATGAATTTGCTGATTGGTACTACTATCGCTCCTATTAACATCTTGATCAGACCGTCATATGACGGCATATACTTAACCTAACCTGATCACCATCTGAAGCTCTCCAAACATGCATTGCGATAGTTGAGGAAAATTCAAGGGTCACAAAACTTTCGCTTTAAGTGTCATTTCACATTTGGAGCAATTTTCGTTCACATCACACGTCGTTCCCATCGCTCAGTCACATACATTTGTTTTTGACGTGCGCCGCCAAGTGAAGTGAATAACACCAGGGCGTCGTGTTAGGCGAATGTTTTGTGGCATTTGTCGGCATTTTGTGGCATTTGTTGTAAGTCTCTGTTATATTATACTCAAGTCAAATAGCAACCCTTAATAATATTGTTATAAGGCAGGTGAAGTAGTAGTGGTAGTGCCAATTTTCTACGATGCCGCTACCATTGGTATACGAGTATACAAATCAGACTGATTCATAATGTGATATTGTAACTAAATTAAATACGTGTATTTATAATATACATATTAAGTTACTTTTTACAGAAGCCATATTAAAAATTATATAGTCTACGTCTCTTTAAGAACTGAAACGATTCTAATGATATGGCATAAATGTCACAATCTATCAAGTGGTTTACATTGTAGCGATACCAAAGAAATGGAATTATATACAAACATACATATGCTCGGAAAACATTATCCTCCTTCTTGCGCAGTCGAATAAAAATTAACTAGTAGATAGGTATGTGGCACTCAAATTGATTTGAGTTAGGTTTCGTGACAAGACTATACTTAGAATTACTAGTGTAGGTACGATAAACTTATACACGTTAAATTAGATTCTGCTCGTAGGTGTAGTTGCTTAGAGTTCCTGTTTATGATTACTGTTAACATGAACTTATCAAACTGATGAGTATCAATCGTTTTTCGTCAGAATTTACTTCAAAAGAACAATTCTAGTATGCATAAAATAACAAAAGATAAACAGCAAAGAATCGTACCATTAGCGTAGTTTAAATAAAACTCATGAACTCTTCTGGCCACGGACGTGCAAGATGTAGAATGAACTTCATCCCGAGGTATTGTTGGAGGCTATGACAGTCTTCTTTACCAGCAATGTATTGTCGACTACTCTGGTGTTACAAATGTCTAAACACAACAGTGGCTATTTTCCATCGGGCAGTCCGTCTGCCTTATGAGGTTTAAGTTTAAATATTTATAAACATAGAACGTATATTATCTCTCTAAATGACTGGGAAAGTTTTATTGCAACTTATGCTACAAGGTCGTTTTTCAGAACTATATTCTGAGGCACACATCCATATTAATCAACCCATACAAAGCACTGAAGACAATGAAGGAGATGTGCTTGTTAATGTCCGTCCAAATTCAATGCGGATGTCATATCCATTATTTAAAGGCCACTTCAGCTATTTCCCTGCGGCATTACATTCATCTAACGACTATGTCCTATTACTTTAGTCGTAGAATTTCATTGACGAAGCATTAATAATAACTGGAATGATCTGTCAAGATCGCCTTAATATAAATAGAACGCCTATGATCTTTAAGTTAATGATACTTTGATAAATCTAGGAGCAAACTACCTCAAACCTTGTTTGGCTATATTTGTGAGGATGTAAGTATGTGTGTTACTCTTTCACGTAAAAACTACTAATTGGTTTTGGATGAAATTTGGCATGAAGATTTATAACCTGACAAATAGGATACAGTAATACCCCGAACTTACCGCGCTTACCGATAACCGTGTTTGTAGAATTCTTGAAGTGGGGGTGTAATTTCACATATATAAATTATTTTCGGCTCACTTTTATATAAGCCGACAATCTCAGTTCTCAGGAGTGGCAACGCATCTGTGGTCTACTTCAGTGAGAATGTGTTCTATGTGAAGTTGCTTACATATGTCCATGAGCGGCAGTAACCACTTACGTGGGCAATCAGCTGGGCGGCTTGCTCGTTTACTACTTCATGTTTATAAAATAAAAATAAAAACAATTAATTTGAGACCGGAGGCTAAAGAAAATAGTCATTTGGACAAAACTGTTTATTAAAATCTTAAATTTTACGAATATAAAATCACCAACTGAAGTTATTTTGATGTACAAGGTTTCATAAATTCTAACAAAGTAGTTCGACGGCTCAAAGCTTTTTTCCCTAGCAAAAAAATCCCGATCATGTCTTTATTCCTTTTTTGTTGGCCTATATTTTCAACAATTTTTAATTTTAAAATCGCGTAAGTCGCGGTATTACTGTACTCATTACCATGGTAAACGTGACCTAAGCGAGCGTAGCCGCAGAAATTAGCTAGTAAAGTATAATTATGGTTAAGAACAAAACACTAAACGCGATGAAATTGAATAAGAAGTGTATTTTTAAAAAAAGCTTTTTTTTCGTACCTTATTGTATTCTACAAATAAAGCTCTTTCACTTGATACCCATATTGGGTGGGTTGGGCAAAAGTATGTATTCCGCCATTTTTTATATTACATATAATTGCATTGTCAACAGAACTTAATGTGTGTTTCAAATTTCAGCTCAATCGGACACTGAGAAGTGGGTTAAATTCAGCTTGCAAGATTTGA
>DWNE01005526.1:0-13897 GCA_018249875.1 Cecropterus toxeus | reverse complement strand
AGGGCGATATTTCATTTTTCGAGATACTACAATTTCGCTTCTCTGCGTCGATATTATCTTATTATAACAAGCTTTTACACTTTCGGTGAAGGAGATAACGTATGATTAGTTAAGTGACGTCTATCTAAACAGAATATAGCGGGAAGGGTTGCCATGGTAGAAAAACAATATTTTGTCGACGAAATTTGGCAACCCTAATCGCGAACGCCCCAAAATAACAGTCAAAAATAATTAATAATCGAGTCCAGGCAAACAGGGGGTTTCACCTCGTAATAAGAGATAGTCGGCCATAAACTTAAAAAAAACGTTTATTTTTACAATCTAAAACTTGTCTATCTACATATACATATATCTATCTATCTACATATACATATATCTATCTACATATACATATATCTATCTACATATATCTATATATACCTACCGATCGTAGGGTGTCCGCGTCTATATGTATGGAACTACATACATTTTATGGAACTTGGCCTCTTCATCGAGCGACCGAAGATGAAATCCCAGGCACGCACAGTCTACCAATCCACACTAGGACAGCACGGTGAACTACATCCCAAAACTCTCTCATTCCGAGAGAACAACCGCGCTCAACAGGACAATAAAAGGCTTGACGAGACGAGAGTAACGTCAATATTATTCCCTATTTCGATTGAACTAGGGAAATATTAAAATGCTTGTTCTTAGAAAGTTCTTAAATATATGTTCTTAGAAAACTTTTAATAAAACCTAATGTCCTAGTAACTAGCGATAAGGTATATAATAGCCTCACGGACGTCGGACCATAATACTTCCATTATGCTATGTAACTAGAACGTAACTAATATGTTGATTTGCATCGTGTCTATTTCATTTTTTATGTAAGAAATGCATGCCTCCGGTTATTAAAATGGCGCAATAATATATTTTTTTAATCTTATTTATATATATTATATATATATTCCTAAAAAAAGCCGCATCTGCTAATATTTTTTCTACTGTCTGCCTCTGAGGCGTTGGTAACAAAGTCTTCATCATTACTTCTGTCTAGCAGTTAAGGTAGTAAGAATTACATCTTTTTTTTTCTAAGCTAAAAGGAATCATTTTTAATGCATAATGAAAAACATATTTTTCATAATGAAAAATATGTTTTTCATTAAGAGAAATCGAAAAAGGCAATTCCTTTATGAATTATTTTTTTAGAAGTTTACTCGTTATTTCAATACTTTTTCTGCGTTTTTCTCTTATTACATGCCTTTTTCAACTATCAAAGGCTGTATGCCTTAGGGCCAATAAACATTTACAAGCACGTGACCGGTCGTATAAGGCCACGAAATTGAAGATTTAAAACCAAAGCGAAATTTGCAGATATTCGCTTCGAGTTAATGTTTCGTGGGTATCGGTTAAGACTTCCTGGGGAAAGGTTTCTCTAAACATTCAACAGTCACTTTGTTTAATTATGCCAGCCTTGAAAGTTGTGGAAAGTAGACATTGGTATGTAGCGCTGGAGGTTCTTAAACAATGTATCTATAGGTATAGATTTGAAGATTGGCAGATAAGGAAAGATATCAAAATATATTTAAACATAATACTATTTACTATCCGTAGGTAGCACGGGCTCGTAGAACCTGCTGAACCATTTCACGATAGCAGCACGTAAAATAAAGTAGGGGACTTTACAAGAAGTGCGAGGCTAGACTTTGTTATCTATGGTTCTAGCAATAAATTTAACGGTATATGTGAGCGCAACCTAACGCTTTTGCTCATAAAAATATATGCATAACTTGCTTTTTCTCGCGGCTTTCCATTTTTTACACGGTGAAAAGTATCCCGTTCTTCAATAAGGGCAGAAATTGCCGAATTTCATCTCCAAATAGGAGCTTTTATGTAACGAAAAGAGTAATCCATTCTTTCTGACCTTCCAACATTGAAATACAAGTTAAGTGTAATACAAAATTTGTCAAGATTGTAAAATTAAAGAAAAAAGATTAAAAAAAACCCGCCGTTTCCAACTAGGTGATTAAATAAAACATCCGAACCGAGTTTTTTTACCTATACCAAAGCACACAATCGATGTCTTAACTAAAAAAATATATCTCAATCATCACCATTTCAACCCCTTAAAATTCACAGAAACAGAAATACATTCGTTTAACTTAAAACATGCCCCTTTTGCGTCGCTTGTTAAAACGACGAAAGTTTTATCTCCCGGCTTTCCTATACAAGGTACGCGAGACGCAAATACAATAAATTAATAACGACAAGTGACAAGGTATCTAAAGTATTACTATATTTTAATGTTATAAAGCAGTAGAGTTTGTTTGGTTGAACGCGCTAATCTCAGGAACTACTGGTTTGAATTGAAAAAATCTTTTTGTGTTGAATAGTAAAATCGAGGAAGGCTTAGGCTATATAACATCACACTATGAGTAATAAAGAGTGGAGCAGCAACGAAAAATGTTGTATAAATGGGAAAATATTTTTATTTTTGAGGGCTTTTCTTGTTTACGCGGGTGAAAATGCGTACATCCGCAACATACATACATCTAGTGAAAATGCACAGCTAGTATCTAATAAAAATTACAAATACTCACCACCAACAATGAGATAAACGTTGGGGAACACAGTCTTCGCCTGTTGCAGTTGCCGCGCGTGGCCCTGATGGAACATGTCGTAGATCCCGTCAGAGTAGACGCGGACCTTGCGCGCCGCGGTGCCCGCGAGCGCCACCGCGCGCGGTATCCGCCCGTACGAACATCGATCCCGCTCAGCGACTGCTATGGGGTCCGAACTGAAGGGTGCCGCGTGCCGTAATGACTGGAAAGGAGGAATTGCATGCTTAGTAACAAGTCAACAGAAGACTTTTTTTTACTTAACTTGACCGTTTTTGATGTGAAACTTCGTTATCGACGTATGTGAGAAATTTGGCGTCACATGTTTCTATTACGCGTTCCGTTTTGTTTACGCACGATATTTATTATATAAAAACTGCACAAAACTTTAAGGATTTTTTTAAATGTGGTTCACGTTAAAGCTCAAGATGTTATATAATATTTCATCGGTTAAAATATAGATATAATTTATGTGCCCCTAGGCCAGGGGTGGCTAACCTTTATGTACTAACGTGCTATTTTTAGTCATATTAATGAGGCCATAGACGTGCCGTGAAATTTTGGATTGTCGGTTACATTTCTACCATACTCTCAAAAAAATCCTAAAAGTTGAGTACCAAAAAAAGTTCGCCAAATATCATTTAATATTAGTGTCTCTACTTAAAATCATATATCTATAATCAGAATCATATCTCTTTTCATTACGAGCACAGATTTTAAGTCCTTACTTTAGTATTTTCGATAAACTACGTTAATGCAGTTGTGGTTTTGTAATAATCAACACGGTCTTTGTTTTCATTTTCGATTAGAAGTTTCATTACAGATTGTGGAGATTGGCAATCCAGATTGAAGGACCATAAAATTGGTTTTACTATGATAAACTAGAATTACTATGTCGAGATTTTTTGTCACCAATTTGTCACGTAGAAATTAAAATCTGGTCGTTCAGTTCATAAATCTTACTGCTAGGAAAAGTGACTAAGAGGAAATTATTATATTATTAGTTAATGCATTTATTAAAATGCTTTCGTCATTTTCTTCATTATTTTGCTTAAGGAGTAAAAGGTTAATACGCAATAATTATTAGTACATTGAATAAATTTTCTTTTTATTTCACTACTATATTAACAGGTCCCTTAAAAACAATACCAAAATCCCGAAGGCAAAACATACAAGGTTTCGTAGAAAACCACAAAAAATGTAACTAAGATTACATTGGCATTTCTACATGGGTACAATTATTTACGTAAGTAGGTACTCGGCCTCGGATTCCATATATTACAGACATTGTTATTCCTACAACCTACATTCAGCAACAAATACATTGTAATCATTATTAGAGAACAATTATAATTATTTTCAATACATTATGGTGAACCGGATCCAAATGTCGTACCATTGTTAATTAGTCCACATATTTTAAAATCAAGTAATAGAAAATGTCAAACGGGCATTTCGTATTCCGATATTAGGCAGTAGGCGTGGTGATGACGTCACAAACAAATACACTCATTCCACCACTTTTAATTTAATGACATGACATTTACTTTTCTATGACACGGCACGTGACAAAATGAATGCGAGGTGGGAAAGGCATCTTGAAAATACATTAAAATCAATGTTCGAACACGTACACGACGCGTGGGGTGTAATAATTTACACGAGAACACCTATAATGCACATACGAAAGCAATGCAGGAAATTTATTTCTATTCTTACAAGGCCGTGACAAAAACAACTTCTTAGAGATTAAAATAAGACTAGAATCTTGTGAGAGGAACAAAACAGATGCAGCCTTGGCATTGATTATCGAGCGAAACGTCTCAAGGGCGATAGAGCCTTGAGTTTCCGCGATGTAGGTATGAGAGGCGTCTTTATGGCTTTACGCTCTAGCCAATGGCTCTTTTTTCCTTTGTTTATTGTATTCAATTCTTTGGTATTCTACTTTGATACAACGAATATAAATGAGTCAAATCAATTGCCAGAGCACATCAACTACACCTTCATTCATCTACTTCAGAGAAATGGCGGTAATAAGTTGTTTCCGTCGGTTGCAACGCACACATAAAAACGTATTCCAACTTATCCTTTAAGAATAACTGAACTTGAAACTAATCCTTATAATGGAGTAAGTATATCGTCTAGAAAATTAAAATTGTCTATTACGTATAAGACAAATACAAATGGAGTGTAATCCCCTCAATAATCGCGGGCTTTAAACTCTGCAAATGCGAACACAATTTCCTAATTTCCACAAAATCCAAAATTCGCTTCAAATTTATTACACTCTCATCGTGCGATTAAATATCGCTTAAGGCGTTGGGATACGCTACAGTAAACTGTAAACATATTGTGCAAATTGTCATACGATCTGGTTGTACTGGTAGTTTGTAGATGTTAGTCTCAATGTCGACTAGAAGTGAAAGTCGTAACTCAAGCCGGCAGCAACGTAGCGTAGCAACTGGATATACCATGAAGCTCTCTCCCAAAGATAACTAAAATATCTCGTATAGAGAGTATTGGAAACTATGAAACAAGATAATGAATGCGACCTTCATTTCGAACTTAGCGATCCTACGTCATTCAGTAAAATCACGATTTACAAACTTCATTGGGACATTTGAATTTGCTACATCAAGACGAACCCGGCCGAGTTTTTTGCCGAATCTTCTCAGTCGAGGTCGTGTTCTGATCAGGTGGTAGTAAGAAAAAATATTGTTACTGACAATTTCAGTATCTTGTTATTACTGACAATATCAGTGTTTTTTTAGGCCTTTACAAGCCTAAAAAATCACTGGTAAATTGTTCTATATACATTCAATATACATTTCATCCTTTTCGTCAAGGTCAGTTTTGGTACGTGAATCTCACTAACAGACAGAGGTGCAAAGTTCATTATTTAAAAAATGTAACTGTCAGTTACATTTATAAGTACCCCTGTAGGCCAATACAAAAAAAAATGTAACTGACATTTTGTAAATGCTCTCGTAAGCCGGTACAAATTAGAAATTTTATTTTCGTCAAGGTCACTTTTGGTACGAGAATCTGACAAACTGAAAGAGGTGCATAGTTCTTTTTTTTAATGTAAATGTCAGTTACATTTTTAAGTACCCCTGTAGGCCAATACAAAAAAAGACATCTCATTGTTTTCGTCGATGACCTTAACGATTTTTCATGCGTGAAACCAACTGAACAAATCCAAAGTTCATTGTTTTAAAATCTAAATATCAACATGACTTTACGATAATTATTAGTAAGTTTTACGATACACGGTTCATGGGCGGTGATTATGAGTATGATAATGAAGTGGCTTGATGTTACGTCGCCAGCGCCAGCAATCGGTGTCTGACGCCTTATATTTAGGGTCGTCACACGCAATCAATATCGTTTAATTTATTTTGCACGCCAACCCATTATTGTCTCATAGCTGACGGGTCCCCTCTCAGAATAAGTTTTAGGCTAGTCTAACACGCTTGCTATGTAAAGATTGGTAGACATTAAATATAAAAGTGTATAATATTTCATCAAAATAAAAACACAACACGAAGTGGACTCAGAGCTGGAGCCCAAGCCTAATAATAAATTACGAATTTGATTTCTGTTCCAACACGGCCTGCGTGGCGTCTGTCGCCATACCGGTCGGACACGTAATGAACCACGTACGAACCCCGGCTAGTTGGATATATAATTACTTAACTTTTTAAAGACTGGCTGTAATTTGTCTTATTGTGAATCAATGGTCACGGTAAAGGAAAACCTATTGTGGGCTATAAAAAGAAAATCGTTATTATTATAAACTTTATAGTTAATCGATTGTTCATGACTTATGTAATTAACCGATTGATCCACTAACCCAATTCTAATCATAAATCGATATTAGCTGACAACCCTAATCTATCAAGACGCATCCGGCTGGGCCGGCAGCGCTGGCGTGACTGCATTCATCCGTTATCGGATAATTGCGACCATTCGCATGTTATTAATAGATGGCACTAAATGCAGTTACCGCGGAACCACGTGGCGTGTTACAAGTGTCACTGTTTACACAACATTCAGATGAAATGATAAGCGATGAAATACAATAAGTTACACGTACAACTGCAAGCGAGAACGCTGCTATATATCAACCCCGGATCAAGGGAGGGCAAGCCGGGGCCTATGCACCGAGCGGCTAGTTCAGAGGACGGTAAATTCAATCCTTGCAAGTTCCGTATTCGCAACTCATAATTGTTTTACCTTTGACCATTGGGACGCCTATTCAATAGGAAGTGAAACACGAATACATTATAATTAACATGAATACATTACAAATTTAATGGCTAAAATGAGGCAGGGGCGGCATTTTTAAGTTTCTGCCTCGCTTAAAAATAATTAAAGATCTGGGGCTACTATATATACAATTTGCAAAATATAATAGGCATAATGATAATTTGAATATTCCGTAGATTGGTTATAACATTTTTGGCAAGAAACCACTTGTAAGTAATGAGACAAGTGATAACATGCAATACGAATGTAATTATGAAATTAAACAAGGATTTGTAAAGTTTTTAAGGATTATTTCCATAAAAGAGATAAAACGCCATAAAATGATATATATTAGCTGGTGTTAATACACATTTTCATTTCAATTTTAATTCGAACCCATATTCTTCTCGATGATATATTCCTTTCTACTTCAAGTTACTTATTAATATTGCAATAATGCGCTCGATACTGGTGGAATGTGCACGTTCTGTTTTATTTTTATTATTAAAACACACTCAAAACCTTGAAATGATCACGATACTATTTAAAACAGACAGGCGGACTAAATAAATTGATGCAATAAGCGCAATATTCCGATCATATGCAATATTTATATAATAGTTAACAATTTTAATTCGATTACAATTATAACATCTTTATATAATGCTAAACGTGTTTTATATAAATAAATATATATTTTTTTTATTTTAATTTTAATGTACAGATAATTGAGTAGTAATTTGCGCCTATAATTGAGGCTGCACTTACCTTGTGCCTATTTATTGTCTATGTTTTTTCGATGTATCCGTGTTTCCTTTGTTGGTGTAATAAAAAAATAAATAAAATTAAATTTCAAAAATAAATTAATTATTAAAAAAAGGATGACTGGTTACAATTTTAAATGATAAGTGATAAGTATTATAATATGAAGAATATTACCTTATGATGATACATGTATAACTCAAGTCAACGAACCTACCCTCAAAAAACCAACCCCCTTTTTTGACACAGTCGGAAATCTTGCTTTAATGACGTAGGAAAATTTTAGCTAACGTTCAAGCCTGAGATATCTATTAAAAAGTTCTCAAAGATAGGTACATGACATATCTCGCAACACGTTTTGGTTGGCGTGTACCATGGCATCTGATGAACTATGATCTAATTGAGTTGAGAGAGTGCTATGCCCAGCAGTGGAATAGACAAAGAATGAATGAATGTTATATAAGCTAAAACTTCACATATATCGACAAATTGAAATAACATTAGGAAGAAGGCAGAGGTCACTTTATTTTAGTACTATTGATCGGAGCTGATGTAGCATGAATTATTTATATGGATTCAATAAGCCTCCCAAATCTCTTGCTTTTAGTTTTCTTACAGATTTTTGAAACTATAAATACTTTAGGTTCGTTGTACATTGTTTAAATAGGGAATAGACCATTGAACTCGTGACACTGTCACCTTAACCGACACCTCTGGTGGATGGGATTGTAATTTGTAAAGTACGAATGATTGGTACATTTTGCACATATTGGCTCGCTAAAATTGTAATATATTTTTTTAGCCATAATTTACAAAATGAATAAAAAGACATTTTATTTAAAAAATTTTCCAGCACAATATTTCCTGACGACTGTCTTTTTTACAGTTACATATATGGTCAATAATGTTTAGATACAGATGAAAAGAATAAAGTTGATAACGGTTACTCGACACCGTTAAATCAATAAGTTACTATTGAGTCCGAATTAACAATATGTTGAGAAATTGCCTTCCCGTAAGCTTACAGAATAGCAGTACAATATGACTCCAATGAATTTAATTAAACCATCCATTGTACCAGTAGCATTGACAGCTGTGAAAACAATATTTTACATATGAAGTATGATCTAAGTCACTGTAGTGTTTAACATGTAAATAGTTTTTATTCCGAGTCAGTTATCTGACATTTTCAATTGTGAATAGTCACGTAATGTCAAAATAATTATATTGATGGTCACGGACGATAATTATGAACCTACTATGAATAAAACTTTTAACAAAAAATAGAAACCGACTTCCACGTCACCAATAAGAAATAAAATAATTTAAATATATGTTGGTTTCTTACATACACAGTACATAGTGCATAGTCCCGAAGTCGGCGCTCAAACCTGTCAGATTACAACGACGAGTCTATGTCCTACAAGTATATGAGAAAAAATATTTATGTTGGCTGGATATGCATCAAGACATATTCATAAAAACAAACAATGAACGTTCGCCAGAAAATATATCTCCTCTCTTATTACATGTAAAAATGTTTTCATAAGCTGTTAAAAATACTATAAACGCATATACTACATCACTGCGAAATTTAATTACTTCACAAACAGTCTACGGCCAAAAAACTGGCCAAGTGCAAGTCGGACTCGCGCACGAAGTGTTCCGTGCCATTATCTATAAAAAACGGCACGACACCCCCGTTTATTGAATGGGAGACCCACTTAAAAAAATATTATATTCTGTTTTTATGTATAGCTGTATTTTTGTTAAAGCGGCAATAAAGATACAATACCTGTGACGAGTAACTATCTCGCTATCACGATTCATGAGATACAGCCTCATGACAGACAGATAGTCTTAACAGTAATAGCGTCTCGTTTATACCCTATGGTATAGGCTATTCCGTATCCTAAAAATGATACTGCATACATAAAATTACATTGAAAAACCTTGGGAAGAGACTACAGATAGATTTAAACATGCCTTTAAGACAAATGAATACAAAGAAAATACAAGGAAAATAAGCCTCATAATAATTTCAAAAGTGAAGCTTACATCAGCTTTCTGCCGTTATAGAATTTCACACTCATGAGATATGCAGTATAGCAATGATGCAGCAAATTTAACGTGATTCACATTGATGTAATGCAGACTATCTATATTATATAAACGTCTTCCTCTGTATTTCCAAGTGGTTAAGTGACGATACAAAAAAAAAACCTAAGAAATAAATGATTTCATCCAGCAAAATCTTTCCGGCTTCGTTGATGATACAAATGAGGATACAGACCTTCTGATGTTACAAATCTCACTATTGCAACACTGCCGCTCATGAATATTTACAGTCCATCCTAAACAGACAGACCCACGACCCACAGGTGACCAGACCCACATTGATTTACTTACATTAGCCTATGTATTGGTGTGTTTGCCTACGATCATCCAAACTAGAATACTCTAGGCTTACATAGCTTTTGTCAGGCAGAATTGCCTTCAAAGTCGACCCACGGAAAATTCTATTCATAACCACAAAACTGATCTGCTTTGAAATTGATGAACATCCTGACCAGCTTAATTCTTGGATGATGGATTGGATATTGAGAGCAAATTTCTCCGCCTATAAACTGCGCTCGTAGTTTGGCGGATTATATGATTATGTATTTGTGTGTTACTATGAGTCAATTAAATAAAAATAAATGTAACACTGGAGTAACGAATTCTTTAACTGACCTTATCACAAATATATGTTTAACTCAGGGTTAGCAGAGAATCCACCGACGAAAACATTCTTAAAGACTGACGGGTTAGTCAAAAACCTACTTCAAAATCCAAAATCAATATCATCATTTACTCTTTCTATTGGCTACTGGTATAATCGGTAGTAAACAAAATTCATCCTAGTGAAGATTTGCAGACTATTTTGACTTTATAAACATTAAGGCACACAGATATATCTGATTTGATCTTAATTCACATGGATATAAATATAAATTGCGACAAAACAGAAGGGAAAGAAATGAGGAAGAACGAGAATGAAAATTTAAATAAATATTGAACTGTCCACGTGTCTTTGAAGACACAATTAATGAATTAAGGCTTGTTTTGAATGAATGCAGTAGCGTCAGCTTCATACGTAATGCCTTGTTCAGTCTTAGTAATATTATAAATACGAAAGTTTATGAGGATGTTTGTATTTGTACCTCTTTCTCGTAAAATCTGTTCGGAATACGCTAAAATTTTGTGCATAGATGGGCTACCCATAACTGCGGAAAATGTATGCGAAGCGGACGATGATGGATCAAGGATAAGCTACTTTGTTATAATTCACGCGTAACCATAATACACAAATGTAAACTGTTATAATCTGTTTGATGCGTAATAATTGTAATTGGATTCATATACACGATATTGTTATCCAATTGTAACATTGCAATTGCAAATTAGTTTATGCGATGCAATGTTACTTGCATACAAATGTCAATATGACATTTTCACTTAACCGTAGGTGTTTGGCGTCACGTGTGCATATACGTAGTCACGTTCGAAACGAATAGAAGCACAACATTCCACGGTAACGATATTAAAACTCAGAATTTTATTGCCTCTTAGCGATAAGCGAAATAACTTCCATTGAATTTGCAATGCCAAATCCCGTGAATACGAACAAATTGATGTTGAATTGAACGAATGAAAAGCGACGAACATCGCTTACGTTTTGCACATATTGTATGATAGTTCTGAAAAAACATCATAAACTCGTGCTAACGGTGCAGCAATAGTCAAAACGAATATTTTTTTATCAGTGCTTCTTCGAGGAATAATCTTCCTCGAAGAATCACTGATAAAAATTTATTCCTTGCAGAGCACTAGAATTGATTCGTAACTACGCTCCGAAATAACAAAGACGTCGTTGAATGAAATAGCGGTTATTACTATTTCGGATAATTTATGAGCGAACGACGTTAATGTTTAGCTAGCTGATTATCTGATCCACAGACGTACGAGGATCCGAACGATAGAAATGTCTATTAGAGTTATATCGCACAGGAACGAAAGAGACCTGTTTCAAAATTCGGTAAATTGGGTTTCGGTTAACATAAAAGTACTTCTTATTAAGTAAAGTGTAGCCTAGCTAAATGAGAAGTGATGGTTTAGTCCTAGAAAAGACCGTTCTTAAATAACGATCCTTATATAAAGAAACTCCCTAAAATGCGAGTACAATTTTGGTATGCCCGCAAAATGCAATTACGTTTAATGCAATTGGAAATTCATATACAGTAAGGTTACATTTTTTATTTTAAAGTTAATACCAATGTGACTTAACATTGAACTTAATTACCACAAACCATTGCATATCTAATGTGCATATTTATTACGGTGGTCAATTGGCTTCGCTGAGTCACGGTTTTTTTAAATGCTTAAAATTTAAAGTACATTACCAAGAAATTTAAAATTAAAAAGTTAGAGCAATGCCGCTCTGCTGATGTTGCCTCATGAATTTTCATCTAGATTTCTGAATTCATATATTGGCAAGAAATATATAGTTCTCAAAGAATAAACTGGAACTAGTCCAGCACAAGGCCAAAAGCAAAAAATGTATATTCATGTAATTCTTTACTAGAATTTGTTACATAATTATTAAATTTCTTTGCACGACAAAAAAAAACAGTTTAATAGCAGAAGCAATGAACAATAATGAAAAAATGATGGATAAAAAGCTACTGACAACTTAAGTTATACTAAAAAAACAACGCATTCAAGGCGAATTCGAAAAAGAACCAAATTTGATAGAATCATCTGATACAGGTATCCATGGACTAAATCAAACCATAATATCAACGAACGAGGATTTAGTGAATTTATGAAACAATAAATTGGAACTTTAAAGGTAGACCCAGTGTAGTCCGACCGGGGAGGTACCACTAGCTATTTCTAACGTGAAGCAGTTCTTGCGTTTCGTTGGAAAGGTGTGGTTGCTGGCTCCCTTATATATGAGGCGACCGTCTCAGTTCTTGGGAGTAGCAACGCATCTGTGATCGACTTCGGATAGAACCCCTGATGTATATGCAGTTGCTTGTAGATGTCCATGGGCGGGAGTAGTCACTTATTATAAGATGGAGTGCATGCTCGTTTGCTTCTTCAATCTGTTAAAAAATAACATGACCCTCGACTGTCGATTGTACGGGCAGAACCAAACACATACGCCATATATTATAGCTTGAACAATACACGTTCCATAATCGCACACTGTAACCTGAGTGACTATTGTATTTTCCAGGCAGCTCGACATTTCTTATTCAACTGGAGCAGTTAGCACAACCAAGCCTGAACAATAGACTTGAACAATGCGCTGAATAATTAGAAAAAACATAAAAGACCCTTTTAACGCGGAAGCATTTCTTGAAGATATTTTTTCAAAAGGACAATATTGCTTGTATAGGACATATAGCTGCGGTTTGATGGAATCCTGCACTCCGTTAGGGATAACAACCTTGAAGTAAATTAATTACGAGTTTCACCACTCATTATACAATAGTGCTTGTTCACAATGAGTAGGTATATGATGCGTTCAGGTTTTTCCAGTTTATTTCCTAGTTTCAAGGACGTCCGGAAGGCGAATTTACAAAAAAAAATCCGCATATCCAACCAACATAAATATATCTTATTAAAAATGAGTACATCACATACAATTATGACTGGAACAAAGGCACGTAACGCATAAATGTGCACAAAAGAAGTAGGTACTTAAAGAAAAATCACTAAATCTCTAGGTTTTCTGAAGTCCATCGGCACATCGGCAATTTAAAGAGCAACCATAGATTTAGGTTATTATAAAAATATAAAGCAACAACTAAGATAAAAGCTTAGGCACGGATTCTTCACGATTAACTGGTATAAATAAAACCAATTCTATGTAAATCAAATCAAATATATATTTTTTACCTATACAGAGAACAGAGCACGACGTTCCCACGTGTAAAATAAGTTTCATTAAAATACAATAATGATGGTTGCCACCAATTTAATTCTCGTCAACCCATTATTTTCCCACTGCTGGGCACGGGTCTTCTTTCAGAGTTTCAGGGCATAGCCCACCGCGCTGGCGAAGTGCGAATTGGTAAACTTCACACACCATTGAGACCTCTTTTTTTATGAGAACTCTCAGATGCGTAGGTTTCCTCACGATGTTTTCCTTGGCCGTAAAGTAGTGATAATTAAATTCTAATACGCACATAATTTCAGAAAAATCAGTGGTGCGTGCCTGGGATTCGAACCCCGGATCC
>DWNE01005525.1:0-13899 GCA_018249875.1 Cecropterus toxeus | reverse complement strand
ACCCGCGTTTATTAGAGAACAATCTTTTAAAAACAAACAAACATAGCGTGATGTTATATAGCCTAAAGCCTTCCACGTTAAATTTACTATACAACACAAAAAGAAAAACAATTCGAACCAGTAGTTCCAGAGATTAGAGCGTTCAGCCAAAGAAACTCTACTGGTTTATAATATTAAGTATAGATAAATATAGATATTATACTATAAAGCCTGAGTATGTTCATTTGGTTGAACGCGCTAATCTCAGAAACGACTGGTTCAAATAGAAATAATATTTTTGTACTGAAAAAGGCAATAGGCTATATTATAATATCACGATATGATTGTTTGTTTTTTCTTACATAGTAGCGTGTAAGATCGCGGAGCCCAGGTAGTTTTTTATAATCTTCTTGGGGTTCTAACTATAGAAGATTATTTCAGCATATGTGTTGATCAGCATAATAAATTTGTACCAAGTGGCTATGAGTTTAAGTTGTTTTAACATATTTCGTCAATTTATAAGTTGCTATAATTTTCGTTACGTTGAGTACAAGACATAAATTTCACAAGCACCATAAAGATACAAACATAAAATTCAAGCAAAATGTACACAATATTTATTGCATAAATTGATTTCTCCTAAAGTATGAATGATGGTTTCGGAAGTATTAAAGACGCCGGGTACCAAGACGGCAGAAAGGTCACGCGAGATTAATTGAGGTATGTCCGGCCGCAACAAATTCGTTTTCATTTCGAACTGTTCATAAATATGGGAAGTTATGTGCATGACTCATTATCGTGGTAATGTGGCTATTCGACAAGAGATGGCGTTGCATGTATGCTGGAACATGTTATTGAAGTTTTCTAATCTTTTATTGACATATCAATTTTTTTTTATTTAAGAATGATAATTGCCTTTTCATTTATTGACAAAACGACATTTTTATTGGCTATCGCTATAATTATGATTATGTTAAAGATCCAAGTGACATCTGTTAACCGGAGTTATCTTAATACACATAAACATTTTATAAAATGAAATGATTGGTTAATAAAATAACTTATAACGATTATCATGTCAAGCTGAACATAGTTTTTGATGTGAATATACAGACATTTTGGGTATTTCTTTATACTTGTATACAAATGCGCATCTCATTATACGAATATATATGATTATGATCGTTATGATGCATTTTAATTGCTGTTTATATAGTTATATGGCATCAAGCTGTATAGTGTCGGTCTTGAATTCCACTTCCTCTCTTCCCGAGGATGTCGTAGGAGGAGACTTAGGGATGAAATCTAGGAAATGGGCAGATGCATCTTCCATCAACGCCCACTGGGGTCACCAAAACGCTTGCCAGGTGCGGGGTCTATTGACAAAAGTCCTCATTACGGGTGGTTTATCTCTAATAGTGGAGTCCAAAAGTAGTGTGAACGACAATATTACTAAACTCCTGATTTTTTGTTTTTACCCGACTGCGTCAGAAGGAGGGTATCGTTTTTCGAGTGTATGTATGTATGTCCATTTATTTGGCACGCGCTACAGCCCAAACGGCTTCATGGATTGTATGACATATCATTTTAAATTTTGAATCGTCTCAGTTTTTAAAGGACATAAGCTATAAAATTTAAAAAAAGGAAAAGGGGGGAGGGAGTCGCGATTTTATACTATGAATATCTAACTTTATTTCTCCCTAATGTACTTCCCTGACATGGATTTAATTCGTAGTCTAAAGAACTAATAATAATAGCCTTGCTAAATTGACGCTTCTATTAGTATCCAGAATGAACGGTCTGGAGACATTAATTGCTTAATTAATTGATACTGTCTGACCGTTGGGTTGTGGAGTACTATGATATATATAATTACAAATTAACGTTGCACTCATTGAGGGTATTCTTCATCTTCAATCTTAGTATGTAATACGGCATCTTCACCTGAAAACATTATTCTACAGTACAGTAACAAACGCCAGGTGGTAGAACCAGTGTAGTTCGATCGGGGTGGTAAGGTGGTTTCAGTGAAAGGGTGTGATTGCCGTGTCACTATGAGGTGACCATCTAAGTCCTCAGGAGAAGAAACGCATCTGTAATTGACTTCAGATAGAACACCTGTTCTATATGAAGTTCCTTACAGACGTCCATAGGCGATAGTAATCACTTACCATCAGGTGAGCTGCATGCTTGTTAGCAATATCAGACTGATAAAAAACGCTGTTCGTAATGCATTTATAGTATATGTAAGATTAGATATAGTTTTCGAATATGTTAGTAAATAACAAGTGTCTTCATCTCTTCGTCGTATGTGTAGTAAAAATAATACCAATGGAGCTGCCAACAAAAGTATTTTTATAAGTTGAATTAATGTTACGGTAGTTAGTGATTAGTGATTTGTTTGATGACAAGAGAGTAGCGATTATGCGACAATCTTTATAATTTAATCTTACTTAATTATAAATGGGAAACTTTTTGATGTATATGTGTTTGTAACGTGATTTTGCTGAAATTTGTCAAACAGACAGTTTATGGACCCCTGATCGAGGTCTACGTAGGCGTGAATACAAATTGGAATTATGGGAATGTGATATAAATGTAGTAAGGAGGGGATCCACCACAACCAGAAATAAATTGCAAAGGGTCTACAGGAAAAAATAGTTTGGGAACCTCTGATCTACATTAACACACGGGATACCGTGATAAGCTTGACCGTAGCGAACGGACCCCTTGAATACACTAGTTGAACATAATCCATCAAAGCTTATGCGACGTTTGTAATGAGGTAAGATATTCCAAATGGGAAACGAAGTTTCTTCTATGTAGTTCTCTTTTATCAATGGGATAGAAATGTAATGCCATTAGATCAATGCCAAACATATATCGACAAAAGGGACAAGATGTACTGACTGAAATAAGAGACATAACAAGTTGGGTCAACAATCCATTAAATCAACGTTTACGCACACACACAAAATCTTTATACGCGACATTAGAAAGGTTACTAACATAATTGATCGCTTAAGAATAGCGTGTAGCTTACCACATCACAGTGCGACCACTAAATCAACGGGCTAATTCAGAACACTGCATGTGGTGTGTTCGACACGGTGTGGTCTGTTTGTACTCGTAATAAACGTGTAAATAACTTTTTATGTCACATCTGGGCAAGTGGTGGGTATATTTAGTCTGTGACTCCCTCGATGTAGGGCTTTGTATGAAATAACATTGTAATGTCTGTCGGTAATGTAACTGTTACGTTCGTTATAGATATATGACCCATATCTGATAATATCTGATAATGACGCATTTGTTTGCTGGACTATTAGATCTATTATAGATTTATAATCGGTTATTTGTAATGTCTGAGATGACAATTTTAGTTCACAAGACTAATTAAACATATTTTTGTTCATAACACTTAACAGCGGGAACTGTATAATATTCATAAGAATAATGGATATGAAGTATGTATGCATCTGTATGCATCTGGCACGATTTTTTTGTTTCCGAAAAAGATAAATAAATAAAAAATGTGTTTAAATGCCTAAAACTTGTCATTTTGATATCGAAGTGACATCACTTTGGTAGTAAAGCTTTTTGGGTGGTTGTCTATGCGATATAACGACGTTTACCAACGCAATGACGTCAATATTCAAACACTAAGGCGGCTAACTTATCCGTGCAAAAAAAAAAAAAAAATGATAAACTACAGATCGCCTTTAAGGTACTTTCTATCATCTATCATCACTTTTGTTTAACTTTTGTTGCTATTTTACTATAATTTAATATATTTTCTTACGTTGAATTAATTAAACGACTTCAAAAAGGCGGAGGTTCTCAATTCGTCTGTATTATTTTTCTTTCTTTCATTTACTAATCAATCATTTAAACCATTTTACAAAGTACGCTAAATCCCATTGCTACATATATCAAGGTTTAAATTCTATGTTCATTTCGTTGTCCGTTTTATTTTCGTTCTTAAATGTGGAAGAACGCCTTGATAGACTGCAGATACCTACTACCACTGCACCGTATAACAGCCTTCTGTTGCTGTGTACTGGTTTGAAGGGTTCCACCACCCTTTAAACTTATCCGAGACGTTTCAAAGTAAACCTTAGGATAGCAATGTATCTGAACCCGATATCTATGGACGGCGTTTGCCACCTACTAGCGGGTAGCTTGCGATCTCATTTGCCACTTCTGTAACATGAAACATCTAAGTACATTATATTTGAAGCTGATCTTAGTTTGTATAGAATATCTTCAGTATCATCCAAAAATATAAGAATCTTGAAATTTTACACACGACGTATGTATTTATTTGAATGCTCTTGGCGTTGGGCCAGGTTTTGAGGAAAATACCCAAAAAACTATTGATTCAATTCTAAAACAATGACATTAGATTTTAAGTATTCGATAAGATTATTTTTATGGCATGCCATTTTTTATCCTTACTCTCATTTTGTTCAAATGTATACATAGTAAATAAAAATATTGGGTTATTGATGCTTTTGTTGCAGTTAAAAAAAATGGTAAATTTTATGTAAGATTTTGTGAGATCTTGATATTTAAAATGTATGTGGTACGTACCATTTTTGTTCTCGAGAGGTCCAGCCAGATGCGGCTGGGCCCACCGTACCGTCTAATCTTTACAATGGTAGGCGACACATACCGTCTTCTTTCTCTATGTCGCTCGGCTGGACGATTCGAGCTCTCACTCATGCAACCCTGGGAGCCCCTTTTAGTCAACTTAAGAAAAACATTACCCTCCTTCTGACGCAGTCGACTAGAAATTGATGCGGCCACCTATTATTAACTACCTTATAACTTCATAGTAAACTAGCAAACCAAAGAGTCTACTGCATATTTTCCTTACCACGCTTCTTAAGCGAACACATCAGGGCTATACATTGTAATAAGTTAATATTTATTACTATCTTTAAATCTTGTTGGATTTCCTAGTTGTCGATATCACGTGCTCATTGTAATACTCGACTCAGACAAATCCGGTTTAATTGCTTCACTCACATTGTGCGCATGATCATATTAAATTAACTACATGAAACTGTGGACGTGGGTTATAATGCAATTGGCGATAACATCATTTATAACACTCTTAGGTATATCTTGTTTTGTAAAGAGCACTGGTGCGTTCCATTGGAGATCCCGGAGTCCCCTGTAAGCATTGAGAATGGGCGATTTTAGTGGATAAACATCCCAAATAACCCGGAGTCTTTCCCAAGGCTCCCGTATACATCTAGGTAGGAAGGCCAAGGCACCGGTGTACCTTTTGAAAGTTTCCCCAGTCACCAAAAAAAAAAAGGTAAATCTCGTTTATTATTTGGAAATAGCAATACGTTAATGAAATTCACCTGATGGTAAATGGCCACTGATCAACCCCTGATATGATAATAATAATAGCGAAGATCGCCCATAGATTCATTGCAACCGCGGAAAACTAAGTTGAAACGCCTCGGATAAGTAAACCTCGTTTACCCCACTCTTCAAACCATAACACGGATGATAGTTTGTTTTTTGTGCACTGTAACTACCCTATATATTGTAGGAGGAAACAGAGTTCATGTCACTCATAAAAAATATAACAGTACTTTTGTCTATATACCTTGTACCCCATGGTATCCATCTCAATGAGATGAATATATCCAAAAAAATATTTTCATTATCCTGGACAGGGGTTTTCTTTAATAATAACTGCGTAGGCCATATTCTGCAGCGCTGGCCAAGCTCAGGTTGAATTCAAACATTTCCCGCGTTACAGTATTTTTATCACCGTTAAAAAAATATAATGGATTTTCTACTTATTTAAATATCGAGCAAATAAACTTCCTAGTATAAAACCACAAATCGATTAAAATATTATTTATTTGTTGATATAAAATTTAATTACTCATGTTTCGATGTGGTTATTAAACTCGAGTTCAAGGCATATTAAACAATAACATTTCGAAGATAATTACGATAACGTATGTATGTTATGTTAATACATGTGTTTATAACGTCATTTTACATTAAATAAAAACATGTTAGCAAAAGGTCTTTTGAACTACATAGTTGCAGACTATAGAGCAGGGATGTTATGGAGTTCCGTATCCGTAACGGAAACCATAGGATATCCGAAATAAAAAATATCCGTAACCATTAATTAACTAAAACTAATTAACCATTAATTAAAATAACCGTATCCGATATAAAAAAATCGGATATGTTTCTAAACATGTTTTTTTCTAAAATTGATTAGGCAGCTATAATAATAACTAATATGATTGTAATATCCAATGATAACATAGAAATAAAACCAAATTATTGCCTATTTCTATTTAACGTTTAAAATTCTTTAAAAATATAACTCGTAACCGCCACTAACGAATAATTCGAAATAATTACATATTCGTAACCGTATTCAATTATCACTGCTTTAAGGTGAAGGAAAACATCAACATGAGGAAACCTGCACATCTGAGAGTTCTCATAAAAAAAGAGTTCTCAAAGGTGTGTGAAGTCTACCAATTCGCACTTGGCCATTGCCGTGGACTATGGCCTAAAACTGTCTCACTCTGAGAAAAGACCCGTGGCCAGCAGTGGGACAATAATGGGTTGATGACATTTTACGTTTAAAATACTTTAAAAATATAATATCCGTAACCATAACTAACGGATAATCCGTAATAATTACATATCCATAACCGTATCCGAAACCGGTATAATCCTATATCTGTATCAAGATCCGAAATTTCATGTCCATAACATCCCTGCTATAGAGCAATGACCTATCTTAGTGGAGGCAACATGGACCCTTCTGGTACAGTATAAAGATACAATTTGGTGTGAGATTAAGTTGCACGGTTGCATCGCATGGCTGGTATTGTGTGTTCAAGGTTTTCGTATGAACCGGATCACGCCGGCGTTTTTATTACGTACGAGTCCGAAGTGCACCTTATACCGTTTTTGGAGTTATAAGTTGCAATCGTAAATAATTGTTATTTGCCTTTGCTCGGATCCGTCAAAAATGGTTAAGCAGCTTTAAAATATTAAGATAATCAATTCAAAGGAAAATTTCGTTATGGTTATTTGAGAAATGACAGTTATTTTGGAATGCGACTCAAACATTAATACTGTGTTTATACGGACGTTTGATAGATAAACTTATCATGTCTTTGTCTATATATTTGTCGCGTATCTCTAATGTAATGCACATATTAATTGTGTAGGTTGTGTAGGTTTGCCGAGTCACGTATGCATATATGAGGCGACCATCTTAGTCTTAATAGCAACGCATGTGTGGGACTTCATATAGAACCCCTGTTATATATGAAGTTTCTTACAAATGTCCATGGACGGTAGTATCTACTTACCACCAGGTGTACTGTATGATCTACTACAATTTTACGACTACTCCAATTAAAAAAAAAAAAGCCAAGTGCCAGTCGAACTCGCGCACGTAGGGTTCTGTGCCATTATCTACAAAACGGCAAAAAATACATTTGTTTTATGAGAGACACCCTTCAAATTTTTATTTTATTCAGTTTTTAGTATTTGTTGTTGTAGAGGCAACAGAAATACATCATCCGTGAAAATTTCAACTGTCAAGCAATCACGGTTCATGAGATACTTACAGCCTGGTTACAGACAGACGGACAGACGGAGTCTTAGTAATATGGTTCCGTATTTACCCTTTGGGTACGGAGCCCTAAAAACAGTTAAATATGTTTAGAGCAGTAAATTATTGCATTTATTCCTAATAGCATGCAAGAGATAGGATGATGGTTAATAAGAGAAAATCACTGAACGCTAAGCTTGCCAAACACATTTGGCAACGAAATGGTACCAGCATTTGCCCTCAATATTGTCAGCCGCATTCTATACACGAAACATTGAATAAACAATTAATTAAGATACACTAATAAGTATTTTTATAATAACTATTATTTAAATGTTATTTTATCATACCACTTAAGTAATTAATATTTGGTTCATGTATATTGTAGAGCTGTTTGTAGGTTGTAGTGTTTGTAATACTATATTACTTAACTTATTATTGTATATTTTACAAAATGTACGTTGACAGGGCTCCGTATAATTTGTGTAGCCCTTAGCAACGGCAAGGATTTCTCCCACAAAAAAAAAATGTTTGCACAAAATTAAAAGAAATATTTATTCATTTATTCAGCATCATTATGTATCTGTCAAAAATAGGGAAGTTTCATTAATTTTTGCTTACGCACGTTGGGGGCTCCCTTGGCCAGGGGCCCCGTAAATTGATACGGCGGTAGATACGCCCCTGTAACATTTAAATGTTACTATTACGTGAGTGCGTTGATTTTGCATGTCTTCGACCAATTTGTATTCAACTCCGGAAGCCTTTATATAACTGGATAGAATAGATGTTATAAGCGTTATTCGTTTTGTGATTATGCAATTACGCCTGCATAAGCACTAGGATTAAAAAATAGAAAGTTCATTAGAGATTTATAATGCTAAAGATTATCGATTAGTTGCGCTAAATCTGTGTCTATATAACGTAGACGAAGAAAGAAAGTAGACTCATAATGTTTTATACACGGTCGTTCCGTATTACATCAAGCACATATATTAGGTATCGAAAACAGCAATAAATAAAAATATTACATGTCGTTCATATTATGTGTTAAGTTTGTTATAGCCAATCCAGATTCGGCATGTTATAGAAAAAATGTAACTGACAATTTGTACGTTCTCTCGTATGCCTGTATAAAATAAGCAAATTTCGAAAACTTCCTAAACTTATCCGTACAAAATATGATTACATGTTACGGCCATGTCTTTAATTATAACAGCACGATCAGCCTTTTGTATAATAATGTATTGACCCCAGAATAACAAAAAAAGGAACAACAAAACAAACAAAAACACAAAAAATAAAATCATAATATTTCATTATATAAAGGAACTACGAATAGCTGAATTTAAACCATACATATAGCCTTATTCAGTATTGAAAATCATTCAGCTTCTGAGTTTTAAATATTAAAATGTTAATTTTACGAGTATACAAATTTATTGAGCCGCGGGCCGTTTAGTTCGCAATTGAGTTGCAGCTCAGCAATTCTCGTTCATGTGATCTGAATAGTTGAGCCCGTTGCTGAGTTACACATCTCTTCTAAATTGAACGAGGCACGTTACGGCAATAAATGCATATTACATGAAATGTTGTTGCAAAATACCAAAGTTCTAGCTTTACGTATAATAATATAACAGTATTAATAAAGCTTATGATTATAGTAACTTCAAATATTACAACAATTTTATTACCTAATTCCACTCGACCAATTTTATTATATAGATGGACATCAGTAACCAATGCCATACAGAGTGTCTATCTGAAACCAGTCACATGCTTTACTTCCTGAGGTCCAAGATGCCCACCTTGTATCTTTGTATAAGGCCTCATATGTTCTATAAAACGTTGTACAAGAACAACGTTATACCTATTTGCGTATTGGCTATAAGTAATGAGAAACCGTTCGATATTAGAAAATTGGCTCGCTTCGATAACAATGGTGAAAGCGGAAAAGTTGCCCGGTTAATTTGAAGTTTAATGGAAAGAAAGTTGTTTCCTAACTTGTATTCCAAGGTAAAAAATAATATAAAATAGAAACCTGTTTTGAAGGATTTTTCCGTATACAATACCTGTTTTAAATTTGCGTTTCATTACAAAATTAGGATGTATTTTTAATTAGTAATAGTTGACTTAGTACTAGTAGTAGTTGACTCATGTACTAAAACGAATGGTATTAATCGTGATGAAACTAACGAGCGGAAACAACACAATATCTAGCCTAGTTGAGGTGTTGGTAAGGCCTGCGTGTTCTTATACCAGCTCACAAGCTGTTTCAGCTCAAAGATTATTGCATTGTCAACGAAATTGTAACAAATACTTGTAGCTCAATCGGTGAAATGGGTGAATAAATAAAATCGTTCTTAAATTGCAGTTGCTTTTATATAAAACAAAAGCTTCAATAATTAAAAAATAGGATACAGTCCACCTGCCGCCCATGGACATCTGCAACTCTAAACAGATCTGGAGACCACAGCTGCATAAATTCAAGCATAAGTGGGTTATTAACCCTCACTCATTTCCGTTCAGATAACTCATATTGTTTTGACTATTATTACTAACTGCATGTAGAACTCATAATCTTGAGGTTATCTTACTTAGGTTAGGTTAAGTTATATAGGTTATCGTATACGTGCTTAAACGTCCGTGATCGGCAGAATTCGCCAGGTGGATCGATGCTACTTCAGTTCAGCCCCAATCCATGTCTTTACTTCAGCCAACAGTGCCTTGCAAGGATTTCACTATAAACAGCTACTGAATGTTCTTGCATTTTTTGTGGTCTAAATCCGGAGGCACCACCCTCACATCTTTTCTGTCTCATAACAACAGCGCTGCTGTGTTCTAATATGAAGGATGTAGTAAGGGAGATATACCTATGCCAGGCATTCAAGTTAGTTAGTCCTGGAGAGAGCGACGCATCTGCGGCCAAGCTTAGGTAAGTCTGATCATACTGAGGTTGATTACATACGTCCATGATCAGCTGTGACCATTTACCATGAGGTACTGTATGCTCGTTAACTACCTGAACCATTAAAGAAGTCACATATCCTCAAGAAGAATTTATTCTAACATAAAAATCGTTTCAGAAAAATCAATACCAATATTTGAGCCCAACAGTTTTAACTTCAAAATTCATCCTCTGTACACAGCAGTACTATTTACATAATTTAAAAACCCACCAATCAATACCTTCACGTGAATCACGTGCGATATCCATTAAACATGGATGATCAGCAGAGATTTAATCCCATTTAGCGCAGAACCACAATAAGATATGTTAGTATGCACATGTTTGAATAAGTAATCCTATCAACTCACATACAAGACCTGTATAGCTATATTACCTACGTAAACGTGCCCATTTGAGCTTGTCACGTAGACCGTGTTTACCCGACTGTTTCAGGAGGAGGGTAATGTTTTTCGAGCGTATTTATGTATGTATTTATGTCCATTTCTTTGACACGCGCTACAGCCCAAACAGCTTGACGGATTGTGACGTATGACATATCTTTAGAATCAGTTTGGAGAGTGACACAGGCTATATCATTTTTAAAAATGACGCCTGGAAATAGAGGAAAGGGGGGGGGGGCAGGTTTGTATGGATGTTACTAGTTCTCTAAATATAACATGACAAACGCATATAGCTCGGCTTGTGTACATCATAATCAACGCCATAATTAAGCAACATTGGATGCGGTTAGAAATTTAATGGGTCACCGTTAGTGGTTGAGTTTTGTGTGCATTTCAATCCTTTAGGAAGCACGCCCACTTAAAGCTCCACATTAGGATTTTCTCCTGTATCTTAAGTGCCATAGATAGACAATACTCCAACGCCCAGATCCAAAATAAAAGACTAAATTCATCATTTAGGTTTCTGTTTGGCCGAGAATCGAACTGGAAACGTTGACCGTCAAGTTTAAATTGTATTCTAAATGTCATTATTAAAGGTGTTTGACCACTTTGTAATTGTATTAAAAATATCCTACTTGAATATCCAATTAGCTCACCAAACACCAAATTGTAACACCAAATGCGCTTTATTCGTACCATAAATTCAATTAAATGTATTCAGAAACTTAGAAATATATCACATTTGTGGAAACCTCTTCTAATTAGTGTGGCATTTGCAGAAAGTAAGCGTAAAAAACGTCGCTCTCATTTGAACCGAGATTAAAAGTATTAAAACCTCTTGGTAAAATTTAATTAAAATCTTGTCATTTCGTCGTCGTATCGTAAAGATTTTGCTGCTATCAAGGCGTGATTAATTACTTAATTAAATGAAATAATTGCAAAGTACATTTATAGTCTTAAAATAGAATTCGGTGTATTCGGAACTCTGTAGTAAAACTTGAAGATTTTTTGACTTAAGCAAGGGGCGACAGCCGCTTATGGGCATTTAATTAGAAATTAGATTAGATTCCTTACCCAGCTCAGCGACAGACGCGTTGCTAGTAGAGGCGGTTCTAACTTAGACCTGATGGGGAGCAACTTGCTACCTATCAGGACTAAGTTAGAACCGCCTCTGATAAGTTGGGGTAGATCGGAGCTGTGATAAAGCCGTACGATTAAAATGACTAAAATGACCAAATTTTAGAAAATTGTCGACTACATATACCTAGCAATGAAGATTATGTACCTACTCCATACAGCGATTTTTTATAAAGATGGCCTGTTCGGCTATTATATCAGTCGACGGATTTTACCCCAGCTCCGATATTACCCCAACGCACCTTATGTCTCCTTTCCATGCCCAGAACACTGCAGTGCTTAAAAATGCGATAATATGGCAGAAATAGGTGTGCTGGTTATTCCCGTACATCGGAATTAACCCAAGAGAGATTCTAGGTCGTTCTGTTGATATAGAATAAATGACACTAGATGTTGATATACGAATCAGAATTGTTTCTCCAAATCCTTATTACGATTATTGTATCTCTTCGGAATTCGGAATTAGTACGTATACTTGTGTCACACTAGTATATAATACTATTATATGCTACTATGTACTATTGTTATATCACTTTGTCATACACATTAAAACTTAGAAATTACAATAAATACAGTCTTCTTGACTCCAAGGAAAATCGAAACGATGTATTATTATTTATACACAAACATGAATTACAACCTCTACTGTACAGTCACAAATCAAATATAAACGTAAATTCTTTATCAAGATGTCGAGCAAGTAGGTAAAGACCTACTGCAACAATTGTTTATGTAGACAAACATAAAATACAAAAAAAAACACGATAAAAGTTTAAACAGGAACGTCAACGAACTAAATAAGGCAGCAGTCAAGGACCGTAATGCAATTACGATAGTAAATCGTGTAATGTATATAAATACGGTATTAATATGCGATATGTAGCCGTCCACAAGGTAGCTTGCGGTCGATCTCCGGAGACTGGCTACAATGACATCTTATTGTTTTATTTACCTACGAGCTTGTCCGTATGACTTCACTTCTGTGTTTTTGTATCGGAATTTGTATGAATATGAATAGAAGCATACGCTGCACTTACCAAACTATATGTTAGAACTAATCTCATGCATGCGCCTGGTGGTAGAACCAATGTACTTCGACCGGGGAAGTACCACCGCCACACCTATTTCTCGCGTGAAGCAGTTCTTGCGTTTCGGTGGAAGGGTGTGTTGCCGGCTCATTTTTATATGAAGCCACCATTTCACTTGTTGGGAGTAGCAACGCATCTATGGTCGACTTCAGATAGAACCCCTGTTCTATATGAAGTTGCTTAGACATGTCCACGAGCGGCATTAACCACTTACCATCAGGTGGACTGATTGCTCGTTTGCTACTTCATATTTATAGAAAAAGAAATTGGTTGGACTAGTTATAATATGATGCTTCATACTGCTAATGCTACCGTTCTTAAATGTTTGAAGAATTATTTCGTAAAAAATGAGACTTTATATTGTATAAAGTCTCATTTTATGTACGGATATCTCATCATCTCAAAATAAATGATTTGTTATAAGACAACGTGAAAAATTTGATACTTCAGACGATATGAGTTAAATTGTTAACACTGACAGCAAACGTCGACACCTCCACTTAACTGTTAATAACAACCATTATAAGCATGTAAGCTTGTAAATAAACATAACAACTAAGACGACCTGGGTGGCGGAGTGGTCACCATACCGGACTGTTCTGGATTCGATCCCCGGGTACACAGACATCTGAATGATGACGATAGATTATGTTGTGGGTCTGGATGTACTTCGTCTTTGTGTATCCATGGTACCCACGAACACAGCAGAAAATTCTAGTATGGAGT
>DWNE01005524.1:0-13900 GCA_018249875.1 Cecropterus toxeus | reverse complement strand
ATTAAAAAACTTTTTAATTTATTTTTAAATTGAGTCATGTTTTCATTTTGGATGTCTTTTGGAATTTTATTATAAATTTTTACGCACATGGAATAGGGCCCCGAACCATACATAGCCAGTCTTGATGGTGGTACTGCAAGTTTGTTTGGGTTTCGTGAACTATCCAAGTTAGAGTTTCATTTTATTATCTTTTTCTGTATTTACCCGACTGCGTCAGAAGGAGTAATGTTTTTAGAGCGTATGTATGTATATATGTATGTTTGTTTGTATGTATGTTTATTTCTTTTGCACTCACTACAGCAAAAACGGCTTGACAGATTGTGACATATGACATATCATTAGAATCGTTTCAGTATGCATAGTGACATTGGCCATATATTTAAAAAAAAAATGGCGCCTGTAAATAGAGAAAAAGGGAAGGGGATGAATTTCTTTACTATTACGACAACATGGGCATCATATGAAAGCTAGTAAATGGACAAATTCAAAAATATATCTTAATACTTGACTATTTTGACAAAAACTCATATAATAAAATTTCGTCTTAAGCAGTCGGATTTTTTGTTTTAATGTTTGAAACGATATTACTAATTACGTTGTTATGAAGTTGCTTACAAATGTCCATGGGCGGTAGTAACCACTTACCATCAGGTGGGTTGCTTGCTCGTATGCTACTTTATACTTATAAAAAAATTATTTTCACAATAGCCATAAACACAAACTCAAAACTCAAGAGAATTGTGTAAAAATGGAATTTGACAATTTATTCAAATCACACGGAACATTGTTGGCACGTGCTGTAAATGAATTATCTTTCAGGCGCGAACAATTTGTTGCTCGCCTAATCTGATTTGTTCCTGACTGGATTGTTCAATTTACTTTAGTATCTACTTACCAGTTCTAACCTACGCAACCTCATTTGAATAAGTTTTAACTTTTAGGGTTTCCTAATGAATTACTTGGTCCTATTAGCATAAATTATTACATCAGTATTAATTGTTTTATTGTGATAATTATAATCAATCCGGATTACATTATTAGATGCGGTCAATGGAGTAGAGTCTTGTGGCTTTTAACCACCGACATGGATATTATAATATTCTACAACCATAACTTTATACAAGCGTGGATTGCAATATCTCCGTAGTTCGTTATACTCGTACGAATACTTTATTCCATGTCCACAATCTTCCGTTTTTAATTTTATTAGCGTTATACTATTGTTAACAACACTAGTGGATTCAGGATTTTCATTTAGTGTGGAAAGAGCCATTCGAATCTAGGCAATTTGTTGGTGTAAAAAGATCTTCCAAAACTGGGGAAGCTGTCTTTTATATTGTGGTGGAAATCATGTCCTTCTATTTCTGTTTTTTTTCCGTGTGATCTTTTTTAAATCTTTTCTCTCACTCACATTTAAGTTCTGTTGTGACGTCATTGTACTCCATGTTTATGGGTTCCATAACAATGTTTTCTTTTCACCGATAAGCAAGTGATAATTAATTTCTGATACGCAAAACACGAAAAAATGGTCGTCTAGATTCAAGCTTCGAATCATTAGCATAAGAAGCTTTTTTGTAATGCACTAGAAAATCACTCAAGACATTTCTTTCTATTTAAAATAATCAACTTAAGTAACCGAAGAAACGAAAATGTTGCCTAGGGTTACTCATAAACTATAAAAAATAGATAAAAGAGTATCCCAGTAACCACTGAAGTTTGCTCCGGGAATACGCAACGCTAGTTATTTATTTTATAACAACCTCGCTAACAAGACCGTTGGGTTATTTACCGCACGCTTCCACACGTTAATTTTTATTCATGAAATCTTAAAATGATCTAAATAGCATACGATTTAGGTTTTACGTTAAGATTTTATTTTTTAGTATTTTTCTTTGTTATAGTATTACTAGGTTACTCCCGTGATTGCACTCACATCAGACACGTCTATCATTTTGATGAGTATTCTTTGTATTTATCTAGGTCATAAACTTTCGGTGTATCAAATTTCATCGAAACCCGACCAGTAGGTTTAGGGTTAAACAGTTACAAACACACATACACGACGACCTGCGTGGCGGGGTTGTCACTATCCCGGTCTGACACACAGTGGGTCCTGGGTTCGATCCTCGGCCAGACAGAAATATAGAAATATATGATGAGTTTACATTTCTGTTCTGGGTGTTTGTGTATTCGTTTTTATGTGTCCATGGCATCTACGACACCCGAGAAAATCTTACTGTGGGGCTATGAGTGTAGAAAGCGTTTATGTTTAGGTATAAGACTAATTTTAGTAAGACTAGTAGTATTAAGAGTAGTATTTCCATTTCTATATTTTTTCTAATACTACTAATCTTACTAATATCATAAATGCAAAAGTTTGTGAGGATAACTGATACTGTTTGGTAAACAGATGAGGGGTTAACTGCAAGTAATAATATAACAAAAGGTGCTTTTATTTTTCAAATATGGCTACCAAACTCACTTTAAATATTACAAAATCAACCATTTGTGATGACCATGTAATCTTTCGAATAAGTATGAGAACACACTTGATACCATAAATTTTAAATTACAATTATATCAGTGATAAGTGAAGAATAGTAGATTTTTTTACATAAAAAAGGACGAAAGGACATAAGAAAGGATGAAAAACACATATTACTTCTTATTTAAGGGAAGATTACATAAACATCTACAAGAAATTCTTTATATTTATGTATTGAGCTTGGACCATGCCCCGCGTGGTTAGCGCCATTTTTCTTTTGTGGGACCATTAATTTAGGCTCCGAGTGTATACTTTTTGCTTTGTAAATCGTGTGTGAGGTTTTTCTTGTAAATCGTTAAGTTTAACTATTCCCACTATGAAGGCTAAGTCAAGGTTAGAATTTAATTATCACTGCTTTACGGTGAAGGAAAACATCGTGAGGAAACCTGCACATCTAAGAGTTCTAAAAAAAAAAGAGTTCTCAACGATGTGCGAAGTCTACCAATTCGCACTTGGCCAGTGCGGTGGACTACGGCCTAAAACTCTCTTACTCTGAGAGAAGACCCGTGCCCAGCAGTGGGACAATAATGGGTTGACGAGAGTCAAGGTTCAAGGTTTATTATAAATACATATACACTTATTGTTAAAATATTAGAAATTACTTGTTTTTATAGCAAAAAACTATATAACTAGATAACTTTTAAAATTACTAATAAAGTACTTAATATTAGTAATTTTCAAACTAACAGCAGCAGAAAAACAGTCTGTTTAAATCGCATTAAGTTTGTTTTAGCCTAAAAAGATAGTATTATATAATGTAAGTTCATCACGTCACAGTACCATAATATTTAACTGGTTATTGCAATAAAAAATTGTTAGAGGAATAGCTAAAATCTGAGGAAATCTAAATTGTTAAAAATCTGAGTAACATGTTACCAACGCTTGTGAAGTATTCTCTTGATACGCTCCGAAAATCTCAGCACTGACAGGAAACCTTTGTTTGAAAGCGAGATAGTCGCAGCAGAACTTGTGTTATCCGGCACAAATAAAAACAATAATACCTCCA
This sequence comes from Cecropterus toxeus, assembly GCA_018249875.1. Taxonomy (NCBI): domain Eukaryota; kingdom Metazoa; phylum Arthropoda; class Insecta; order Lepidoptera; family Hesperiidae; genus Cecropterus; species Cecropterus toxeus. The sequence continues at coordinate 10,349 of DWNE01005524.1, read as the reverse complement.
AACTAGTAACATCGTTAAAAACATTAAAACAAAAAATCCGACTGCTTAAAACTAGCTTTGATACCCATATTGTCGTAATACTTAAAAATAAAAAAATGTGTGTGTCAGCGCCGACGCACTACTGGAGTTTACTTCTTAAGTACGATTGTTTAAACAGACGCAATAACATTAAATTAAGATTTTATAACATTTATATAAACAAGCTCAATAACATATAGATATAGTCGCTTTGCAGCATACTCTATACACGTCTTAATACACTCACAACCAGTGCAGCCAGATCGTGCGTAAAGCGTACCCCCACTATAAGTTGTTTTGTCATCAGTAGGAGTGAGACACACTACCCACTATCTAGCTGCACTGCTCACACCAAAAATGTAACGAGGTCATTCGTTCAGTTGATTTTACTCCTCATATTTTTCTCATACCGGGCGCCTTATGTCAAAAAACCGATTCTCAAGGAGTAAACTCCAAAAATCGTCCCCCCTCCCTTTTAACTTCTATTTCCAGGCGCCATTTTTTGATTGCGATTCTATTGATATGTCATTTGTCACACTCCGTCACGCCGTTTGAGCTGTAGTGCGTTCCAAAGAAATTGACATACATACAAACAAACATACGCTCGAAAACATTACCCTCCTTCTGACGCAGTCAGGTAATAAGAATATGAAGTTATTAAGAATCAAGAACCATTCGTGGTCGATTCGGAAAGCACCACCATCACACATATTTCCTTACTTACGACAATAACAGCAGCAGCAGAGAACCGAGCAGTAATAGCCTAATGGTTGAAACTCGGCCTCATAATCGACGGTACGAGTTTCGAATCCCATTAACCATTGATTTTTGTAAAATTATGATGATAGAATTTAATTATCACTGCTTTACGGTTAACCGTCAACGAAACGTTTCGTTAACGAAAACATCGCGAGGAAACCTGCACATCTGAGAGTTCTCATAAAACAGAGTTATCAGAGGTATGTGAAATCTACCAATTCACAAATACAATTATCTAAGGGTAAAAATAGGTTGCTTGCTACTTATTTATTATAACATTCAGAAAAAAACCCTAGAACTAAAATTGCTGTCGTCATACAGCAAAAATAGCTTTGTCGGAAGTGCTGACGTCAACCCATAGTGTCCAAGTTCTATTTCTGTTATTTCACCGGAGACAGCTTCGGCAAAAATATTTCACATTTTTCTGATACTTCATGATCACATTTTTCACATTTTTCTGATACTTTGTTTTTAAAAAAGCTCCACATGAGCACTGTGATTATATCATTAGAGTAGTAGTGTTAATATTTATTCCAAATGATGATAATGTGATTGTGCACACGTACAATTCATTGCATGTACTAAGGTTTATAAGATAATAAAAGTCTAATAAAGACCATAAAAGGGAATAAAAAAACAGTTATAAAGGGTTGTTTTTTTTTACTTTAATAATATGGACTTCTCATCAAAGCTTACAAATAAACAATTACATTACAGTAACATTGTTAAAAACAATTAAACAAAAACCTGCATTAAACGATTTTTTGTTCATAATGTTTTTAGTTCAATTTAACGTTTTACATAAGATTTTGTCAAAATAGTTAAGTATTATAGTATATATATTATTAGAATGGTCTATTTACTAGCTTTCATTTGATACCCTTATTGTTGTGATAATAAAAAGTCGTCCCTATCTGCAGCGACCTTTTTAAAAATCATGTAGCCTATGTCACTCTTCAAACTGAGACGATTGTAATGGTATGTCATACGTCACGATCCATCAAGCCGTTTGGTCTGTAGCGCGTGCCAAAGAAATCAACATACATACTACCAAACATACATACATACACTGGAAAAACATTACCCTTACTAGAAGCGAATAAAGAGAATGTGTCTATCTCAGTACATTTAATAAGATTGTAAGTAAACTTCTGAGTCATCATATAAGTACTCTTTAAGTACAATGATTGCCCTACATGCAAATTTGTATGCTCAGATGTGTACACGGTATAGTGGAATCCCGGATAATGGTAAATGTTAGATCTTAAGTGGAGATCTTGAGATGATATCTACATAAAATATCTACATATGTTAATGTTGTAACATATATGTTGGCAAGAGTATAACAGATAGGTATCTGTTGTCAAGGCATATTAGGCATATTACGTTTCCATTTTCATTGTTTGAGTGTATATATATGAGAATGTAAATCTATATGTATAAATAGGCTAAGACAAAACAGTTAAAGATATTCTCGTCTCTGTCATTTCTCAATTGATTTTCTTTTGTTTTGTTTTGCTTGCGGTTTACAAGACATGTGAGAAAAACACTATCATACTCTAATTCAGAATACTGAGGGAATTATTCGTACATTCATGTACGTTTTCTATAAGCAAATATAAAATGATATACGCACTTTTTAGTACCTTTTTCGCTTTCGTTTATCAACCAATATTCATCTTTTTCTTTGGTAGCTATTGAGGTTTTTTTACTCTTAATATATTTTTTATTACTATTCAATCAAAAAATGAATAATGGTTAAGTTTTTAGTAGTAATATAAAAACAACCTAAGTGTAATTTTTAAAATAAATATATTTATGTAGGTTTTGAAGTTTCTCTGTTACAGATGTAAGCTTTGCATTCGTAAGTTCTTGCAATACAGATGAGACCACGAGGCCAAGCTCGTACACAAACCTTTATAAAGTATACAAAACACCAATACTTTACTCTTTTCAATCAAACTAAGTAAAGGAAAATGAGAGTCATTTATTAGAGCGCGAATACGTGTGTGAGTGACTTTTAGACGTCACGGCAAACTGAGGAGACGTAAAGTATAAAGACTGACGCAGTCAGCTTCTTTTGTATCTACAGACATTAAGCGCGTCAAACACGGTGTATAACAGACAAAATAATATTTTCCTACACAATGTGTATTAACGCATTTATATGTATTGGAGCCCGGCGTAAAAACGGGCCTGTCCCATCAATAATATTGTGAAGTAATCGTTAATTGTTCTGTCTCGGCGCGTATCTGGCACGTTCCATGTCTATATCAGTGTTCCCAACCTGTGGCCAATTATCGTACAAGTACAATAACAATACTATATTGGTACCTCCAAGTTTTTGACGACTTTTTTTTGTTTCGTTAAGTACAAAACTTTTCATAGTCTTTGGTGACCAAAAAAAAAAAACGACGTCTGAAAGTACTTCGCCACCAAAGACAAGTGATCTCAAAATATTTAGCGCGAAAAAAAACGTCATCTCTGAATAACCATATCATGAATAACACAAAATCTTATCTCAATACCGTTTTTTCAGGATATTTTACACTTATATCCTTAAATCGTACGATTATAGTGTACTATACTATCGTACATCGTACGTTACTATGAGATTATCGTATATGTACAATAATTATCGTACGGTTCCGAACACTGCCGTAGATATAAATGAACCTTTAAACGTAACGGCAAACTGAAGAGATGTGAAGTATAGGAGCTGTCTGAGTGCGCATTAAACGTGTTTATGATTCGGTCGCTGCTGTGTTTATAATAAAGCGGAGATTAATGGCGCGAGCTCCCAAACGCTCCGGGCCGACATCCTCGTTAGACTTTTTATACGAGTACATAATCTTGTCCTTTTATTTGGAAGTCAACCCCACATGCCTCACACGTTTTATTGCTTCGCTTTCCGATCTCGGAAAGAAGGAAAAAACTGAACATTATACCTATTTGTTCAGCCAGTGCTGTCTAGCGATCTTCACTTTTTCTTTGTGGAATGAAATATTTTGTGCAATTGTGTTTTGTGTTCAGTAATTTGGCAATTAGACAGATAGGAAAATATTTGCAAGGTGGTAGAACTAGTATGGTTTGACTGAGGTGGTACCACCGCCAGATCTATTTCTAGTACGAAGCACTTCTTTCCGTTGAAGGGTGAGGTGTCTCGCTTTCATGTGAGGCGATCCTCGGGAGAAGCTATGTACGTATCAGTGTTTGGCTTCAAAGAACCCTTTTTCAGAAAGAATCTATTAAAATATATTAAGCTTTCAATATATTTAATTGTATACACGTCAAAAGTGCGAAAAATGAAGGGAAATATTTACGAACAGTATGTTATAATGTTGTTTTACGGAAAATGGCGACAGGCATTTAGTATAGGTTGCAATAGTCGAAATACGTACAAACTGTAGCTATTTTACAATCGATAATATTATTACTAGATACGCTATGACTTTTGTTAATGTAATAAAGATGAAGCACTATTTAACAATATTAGGTAACAACAATTTCACGCCCGGATGTTTCTCTGCGCTTATAGAATATATCAATTTATTTGTACAAATTATATGAAAAGGCACAATTTACATTAATGTGTTTGCATAAAAAAACCAACTTTACATTTTTTTACTTTACTTCTCACGCAACTGTAAAGTTTAGTAGTGGTACCCAAACTGTATTCACCCCCTCGGGGTAAATATCGACATAGGATTTATCCAAGAAAGTCTAAAACACATTGAGAGGTTTGCAAAATAGAATAATAGATTAGCAAGGGGGCAAAAAGTTTGATAATTACTTGTCGTGTTTTTGCCGGGTGGTCCCTTGCCAAGATTATATTGTTTTTGCAAATTTATCTTTCACGTATGTTTTTAAATGATTTCTTAGACAATTAGGTTATCGATGACTCCGGGGGGTCAACATTTAACACTTTGGGTATCACTACCGTAGCGGATGGATGAACGACCTCGTAACTATCGACTAAACCCGATTCCTTTCAGTCGGCGACACAAAGCACAACTTTTGCGCGTAGATCTATTAGGGTTAACAGGTCTAATGAATTTATTCGGCAATAATACCTCGCTATTATTTCAGTGTTCAATTATTTGGATTACCGCAATTTGTTGGTAAATATTACCGAGCATTATGGAAACTTTGGATGTTTTGGATGTACCTATTGCCGTAACGTGTTCTATTCAATTTAGGAGTCGTTCATAAATTACGTCACAAAATAAGGCGGGGAAGGGGTCAAAGAAGTTTGACACGGTGTGACAAGGGGGGGGAGTACTAAATTTCGTGACGTCACATTTCAAACATATGCAAGTAGATATTAAAATATCGTTTATAAAATTTGACGTCGTTTTAATTTAATAATTTCTACGTATAATTTTGCAAAATATGACATCACACTAAGGGGGGTCTCACAAAAGTGACTAGCTGTGACAAGAACGGAGGAGGGGTCAAAAAGTTAGGAATATCCTGTGCTATGGGATGGCCCCTTATGTAAGGATTTATAAGGAAGTGTTTTCGATCTTTGAAAAGCTTCTGTAAGAGTTGGTTGATTGATGACGGGTCTATTCCTAAATGAGTGACTCATTTATACTTACGAGTCGCGGAGAGTCAATAACGACTTCCTCTTAGTTCTGCATGTATGTAGAGGGACCACACTGATTTTACACCAAATGCTTAAGTTTTAATTTAGGCGATCATTTTTTTTTCAGTAAGTGCTATAATTATATGAAAAAGAATTAAGATGATAGAACCCTCTCGTTTGACTTTGGAGGCATCAGTGTCTTCTTACTGGGTCCCAACGGTGTGTTAAGGAATAAATATGTACTTATCGAAGACGTTCTAACTTTACCCTACAGGTAGTAATGCATTTGGCCGTTTTAAGGCAGGATATTTACGGGTGACAGTGATGCATGTCATAAAATGGATTGCTTGCTTGTTACCTCAATTAAACTAAAACTTATAATATTAAAACAGAATGCCTAAATTGTGACTATTGTTAGTGTGTGAAAAACTGTGCACGCACATAAACGATGAACGAACATAATGTTAGTAATGTATAATATAAAAATATAAATATCATAAAATATTTAACCTTATACTATTCAGAGAAATCATTTTACAAAGAAAATTGTAGACATCGTTATATTAGACATCTTTAATGTCATCAATCAATCATTAAATTTTAATATTCATTATCTCATTACATGCTTCACAATGAAACTTCAACTATTTATAAGAACGAATTTGTAAATTTCTTCGAATATGATTTCTACATAAATAATTTAAGAAGGATGCATACGACGCGAACTGTCCCATTTTGGGAAAATATTATCTTATTACAATCCTTTATCTTATATGAAAGAGATAAAATATATCCTTTAATATAAAGTCACTTTAATTCATTTCCTGTTAATCTTACATTTTTCTTTTTTGTCATTGTTTGAAGTGAACATTTCTTTAGCTGAGTTGGGAGTTTTTTTTTAAATATTTAGATTTTTTTTAAATTTTATGTTCTCTGGGCAGCCATCATTGATGGCTAATAATATGAAGTAATATTTTGCACACCTCATTCGTACATACTTTAATTATATCATGATTGATTTCTTTATAGTATTATCTTTATGTTATATCATATAGCGCGGCATTGTTTTCAAAGCGAGTCGTGGATTGAAGATTAAATTTAAAGTAGAGCGAACTAGCCCCGCTCCGCCCCAATTATATTAGTATAAGCACACAATTCTACAAAGTGAAAAGCCGCTTTAAAAGCGTCTCTTTCTAATGATCATTTTTTAAGTTGATACATGTCTCCCTCATTAGTATCATGTATAAAAGCCTTTATATTAATATTCATCCGTAGTCTGTTCGCACATTCTGACGATTTTTTTTAACAAATTAGCGATAACAATCCAATTGTTACATTATTATCTACATAACGTTTTATTTGATAAATAAATTACTCAGAAAAAAACGCTGAATTTGATTCCTATTTTTTTATAAGCAATTTAAGAGTGTCAATCAGAAACCGTGTTAACTACGTAATTATCCAAACGCTACCCAAAATTCCAAAGGCACGAACTAACTATAACACGGTGTTAAAATTCGATTTCTACAGCCATTCATGGTCGTCTTACGCGCATCTCGTTAATTGCGTTTAAAGTATGATACATATCCAGAATGACGGGGACACACGGGTACTATTTCGGGTGCATCCGGTGTACCAGCTGTCCGCTCTGTTATATGACAACTGCGCTCCTGTCACTTACACCCAATCTCTGAAAGCATAAATTAAATGTCACTTTCAGTGGACTCAACCGCCAACGTTTCGATATTCAATTTCTTTCTTTTGACGGAATCTCGGAACGAAAATAATATTACATATTTTCTGTTTATGAAAGTAAATTGTTTTGTATTATCCTAAATTAAATTCCGACTTATCCGAAGAATAAAACTAAGATATATTATTTTTACGAATACGTAAGTAATTATGATAGCGATCTTCGCTAAGCCCTTCAATTAATGAAGTAGGTAATTAAATACAAATCTCTGTATCACGATCATGTCAATATCATACGATTGATAAATAAATGATATAATAACAGCATGATACTGCCGCATTATTATCTATTTAAGACAATAAAATATGATAAACATCGATTTATGTGAATAGTTTTAAAAATGTCGTTGGCATTGATTTTTTTGAGTGAAACAATTATCATAGAGCTATTTTAATTTGTTTAAGTAATTCTAGGTATTTAAGAGCTAAATATATTATCTTGTTTTAAACTAAATACCTATAACATGTGTTTGAATAGCAAAACTACAGTTATGAAGTAAGTATTTAAAAATGATATGGATATTTAGAATTTACCCCAGATCCTATATGCCCGTTCAAATCCAATTGTCATGGCGGAGGTAGTACCCGTTAAAATGAGAATATGGGGATTTTTGTATGACCCGTAAATTCGGGTCGCTACTAAAAATATCTACCCAATGCTGAAGGTATATTGACGAGGGATATTCGTATAAAATAATAGTTTAAAGGTCGATTGGACATCTATGAGAGCCATAAACTGTAAATAAAGCCTTGGAAGCGTTAGAATAAACAAATAAAATTAATAACTCATACGCAAACAACGTATTAAGCCGGGCTTTGTATTGCACTGAAATTTCCCTTAGGCTACTTAATCAAACTCATAACTGCGGATGAATCTAACTACGAGACAATACAATTGACGATCCGCGTAGCAGAGAGCGCATTATACCGGTCTGACATGCTGTGGGTTCCGGATTCGATCCCCGAGCAGATCGATAACTGAATGATGAGTTTAGATTTATGTTCTGGGTCTAAGTGTTCGTGTATTCATCATTGTGCGTATCCATAGCAGCCACAACACAGGACAATATCCTATTTTACCGCTTTAAGTGTAGAAAGCGTTAATAGTGTTGCTCTGGACTACAGATTCCATCAGTTTCGAAACATCTCTAATATATAGTTTCACTCTGCGAGCTTACGTTGCCCGACGAAGCTACTAAAGCATCGAGCCAACAAAAACGGTATGCAAAAATATTAGAATATGGATTTATACGAGTAACAAACATGAAACGTGTTGCGAAAATACGAAAATAAGTTCGGTAAGGAGAATAAATTTTACAAAACATGCCCGTTGAAACGTGAGATTTTCTAATAGTAATACACATTTCAAGTCATGCCGTTAGTTACCGCGGATCCGGCACAGCCCGGGAAAAGCCCGCAGCCAGCAAATCCGGTCTACTTTTGTCTCTAAAATAAGTAAAAATGTTTTCACAGCGTTGGGTATCCACGTCGTACATAATATAACAAGGTTACGAACTGTTTGAAACAAAGAACATCTAGCTCCGGGTATAAGGAAAGAATTTCAGCTGAATTAAATCTGATTATATTTTACCTTAAAGTGGACCGTATAATAACAATAGTACCATATTTTAGAGTAAATTTGAATAAGACTACAAAGCTTATAGTACTCTTACGATATGAAATAATATTATAACATATCGAACAATAAGATATAATAGAAAATATTTACTACAGTAGAACTTCCTCGATGATCATTGTTCTCATTATTAATGCTTTCAAATGCCAGTCATGTCAGAAATCGAAGCCGGGGCTCACTGCGTGCCAGAAGGGTAACGGCTCCACCACGAAGGTTGTCAAAAGATATTTGCATTCATACAGATTATATTTTAAAATTCTAATTAAATATTTTTACTTATAAATGTCTCGTTATAATTAAAACAATTTACGTATATATCGCTCTTAATTACCAACGACATCGGTTCTGCTCTTAAAATAAGGAACTTCAATTTAACTGAAGCAGTTTTTACGTCTCCATCTCTGAACTGAGTGGAGCTAGTTTCTATTAATTGGATTTGTTAGTTGTGGCACTGTGAGGGGCGTGCTCTAAGCTAACAATAACTTTCAATTATAACTTGATCAATAGTTAAGATTTCAACTTAATTGCTACAACAATCACAATGTTTAAATAATTTGTCTAAAACAAAAAATACATTATTATAAATGTAAACAAATAACTGTTTAATGTTAAAAAGTAATGGAGCATTAATTAATTTTATAAAGTGCATACAATAGTTTAAAATTTAAATAAACAAAGTAAAAATATTTAATACAAAGATGTCATAAAAATATTTTCAGCGGAACGAAACAATTCTGAAGCCATGGGCGCACTGCGCTGTTTTGCAAGCAGTCATCTGAAAAATTAACCTGAAAAACGAATTTTGCTTACCACATGAAGTTATTTAATTATGAAATTTATTTTCCTTGTTTTCTACCGCTTGTTTATATAACTTCCTATGTGATATTATGTCTTTTTAATTAACCCAAATAACGTTCTCGTATATTGAATAACAGTTATCCGCATTTAACGTATGGCTTAAAATGTTCACATATATACATCCATTAGGACGAAGACGCTGGTACTGGTGAGTACAGGCATCTTCGTCCTAATAGAATTAGTAAATTTCTTGTGTAGGAAAACTAGGTATATAATCGAACAAGAATATCTTGTTTCTTTTATAATTATTATTTGCTTTACAGTAGATCCAAAGGATGTGGTTTTAGTTCTTAAGTTATGATTGATTAATGAATGAAAAATATGTGTCCATTAAACATGTTATGGTGGGTTCCACGATCCGCCATGGATACAAACGACCACATATAGATTGCATAAAGAAGAGAATAAAAGTTCCCTCCAAGTAAAAATAATTAAAAGTTCCCAGAAGTAACTAGGCATGTTTTAGCAGACGTAGAAACAAATAGCTCGCAGCCATCTCTCATACGTTCACGATAAGGCTCGCATATATTTAAGAAAAAAAATGTTTTGTTCAACTGCTATAGTATGGTTTGATGGAGAATTGGTAATGATGAAAAATATTAATTAGAGTTTTCTTTTATCTCTTTGTCTGAGTGCTTGAAATCGCATCAACTTACAATACCATTTCGCCAGGTGGTAGAACCAATGTAGTTCGACCGGGGAAGTACCACCGCCACACCTATTTCTAGCGTGAAGCAG